>JBBJLR010000029.1:11174665-11200547 GCA_037577145.1 Brachypetersius gabonensis
GCTGAAGGTAGGATTCGAACCCATGACCTCTTGGTCCGGAGGCAAGTATCCTACCCACTGAGCTACCTCCACCCCACCCCTTCTCCCAACACAGTCAGAGCCTCTCCTCAGCATCCTTCTCCCAACACACTCAGAGCCTCTCCTCAGCAAATGTCCAAACCAACGCAATCTGACTTCTCCTCCAAAAGGAACTTGAGCTGTCCCTCTAATAAACTCATTCTGATTCTATCCATCCTCATCACTCCCAGTGCAAATTTCTGCTCTTCCACCACCAGCTCTGCTTCCTGTCTTTTCATCAGAGCCACTGCCAAAAACCATCAAACCAAACAACATGACAACTGATCTCACTACTGTCTTGTACAACTTCCCTTTTACTCTTGCAGGTCATACAAATGCCTAAAAGCATAAAGACGTTTTGGATATCATACAAATAATCTAAAAGCATCAACATCTTTGGGGTTCATCAAAATGCTCTAAAAGCATCAAGCATATTTGGGGGTCATACAAATACATTAAAACATCAAGCATATTTGATGGTCACAATGTCACCCGAGAAAACAACACAGCACAACAACGTGACATTCTTTCTCTGCATTTAACCTGTTCACCAAGTGAAGCAGTGCGCTGCCACCAATGGGGAAACCGGGGAGCAGTGTGTGGGAACGACACTTTGCTCAAGGACACCTCAGTGGTGCCACGAAAAGTCCTGGAATTCGACCCCATTACTTTCTGATCGCACGGGCAACTCCCTAAGCACCAGGCCACCGGCTGCCCCGGATGATCTTCTTGCAACTTTGGCAATATTTTTCATTACAGTCGTTATAAAACTGTAAATACACTCTAGTATGACAGATAAAAGGAACAAATCTGAATAAAGTTAAATTTAGCTGCAGGCTAGTTAGCTTACCGCGTGATTCCTTAAAACAAACTGGAGAGCTCATTCATGATGACCCACAGATACATCATGCTTTCCTTCTGTTATAAATACTCATGTTAAAAACAATAAGCCAAAAAACGGACAGAGCAGCTTGGCGTCTGAGCGTCTGGGTCCTTGGTAACTTCAGGTCAGCAACTGTCAAACACAAAACACTCAAACAGCTCCTTTAACTTGATTATTTGACACAAAAACTGATTAAAGTTATCTATTTAGCGTTACAGAAAAAATTACAAAAACAATGACAGGTCACAAATAGGGTTAAAAAATTGTTTACATCTAGAGTTCACTCCCAGCCTACAATCTGCCTTTACTCATGACAACAATTTGAATTCTGTTTTGGTTCCGGCGTAGAACATTCTCGTCATGAATGGATATAATAAAAGTCTCTTCAAAGAGTAACTTTTTAAACATATAAAAATATTTAACCATGAAAAATTTATATAATAAAATGTAAAGAAATGTCTCGAATTGAATAACTGTCTTGTCTTTATTCTTCAACTTTGATATATGCCTTTATTTTGAAAGTACATACTGAGAGTCCGAGAATCCATTTAACAAATGTCAGAGTTGCTGGTGTAACGTCGCGACCCGCAGGTTAGCCTTTAATTGAAGCACCCAAATGGGTCGTTTGGTTAACTGCATGTCCATTAAAATGTCTGGAGGTTTAGCTTTTGAGTGATTTGTGTGTGGTGTGTATTGACTTGCTGTTTTACGAGTTTGGGGCTGTTTTCTGTAGAGAGGTGGGGGTCACATTCAGTAGTAGAGCTAAGGCTAGCTAAGCCTTTCTGCATTTTTATCTGAAATAAAACAAATCAAATAGGTAATAAAAATTACAGTTACAGATAACTTTGCAGACATTGTATTATATTTGAGTGTTTTCTGTAAGGGTTCGCTGTCTTATGTTCCACTGTAGACTAAGAGAAGCTATAGCTCACATAAGTCCTAAATAAAAGGTTTTAATTAAACGAGTTTCCATTAGAGGGCTCTTGCTTTATCAACTGCATGAAATTTGTTGTGAAAAACCATCAGGAGTTCAGCACTCCTCCAGTTCTCAAATAAATACCTTCACAACCTCATTATTATTTAACTCGTTATTGTGTTACACTATTGTTTAGTGTCTCTATTTATATATTTTAAGTATCTGGTATTATTTCTTGTTGTACTGATCATTGTTCAGTGTTCAAGATTAGTTAGAAGATCATATCAGTAGTATAGATTGTATAGTATAAAAAGACTTTTTGTGCATAAACATAAGCTGTGCTTAGTTTTGTAATTTGGAAGTGTAGCTTGTGGTTAAAAAACAGTGGATGTCTTCACTTGGTCCTGCTTGCAACCTATTTTAGAGCTGTCTCTTAGTCACTCATGAACACAGCACAGAACACAGTGTAAACAATGTGAAATTCTTTCTCTGTATTTAACCCCTTCACCAAGGAAAGCAGTGGGCAGCCAGTGAAGCAGTGTGTGTGGGACAGTACTTTGCTCAGGAGTACCTAAGTGGTGAGATTCAAACCCACAACCTTCCAATCGCAGGACCAACTCCCTAACCACCAGGCCACCACCAGAAGGGAGTGGTCCTGAGGCATTTGAAGCCTGTACTGTAGGCTCAGATTAGCGTTTTCAGAAGAAAATGACATTTGACAGTGTATTTCATACCTATAAGACACTAAATTTGTTCTTCTAGTGGATCATTTTTGATAAAATTGTAGAATGTTGCTCTCTGAGACAGATTTCTGTCCTGTTTTGAAACAGGTATGGAGGATGACACACAGGAAGAGACCCTTGCACAGTTCAGAGAACAGCGTCTAGGAGGATGGGGCATCCTGCAGCTGACAGCAGGGACAGGACTGGCTGTCTATGCCATGTGGGCAGGAGTTTTGATGCCAGGGTTTCGTAGAGTGCCTCTTAAGCTGCAGGTTTGCTTGAACATCATTTAAAGTTTAGTGTAGAGTAAGTCATTACTGGGTCTGATATGTATGTGTCTGTTTGTATGATCATTTTAGGTGCCTTATATGCCAGCTAGTAAAAGACAAGTATGTAACGTTATGACTCTGCTGAAGGGCCGCTCTGGAGGTTTTGCTGACTTGGGATCAGGTGATGGTAGGATTGTAAGTGACTGTGTTTCATTTTGTTGATTTGGTTTCCTAGAGACCTCTCAAGGATGTACATTCTGAAATAAGCCCAAACATGAAAATGACTGAGCATGCCAGTTGTCTAAGTAGAGGATGATATTTTTTGGTGTTCATGATTTCCGCTACCACGATATACCGCTAGTTAAACTGTGTGTGTGTGTTTGCGTCCATGTGAGTAGGTGTTAGAGGCGTACCGGCAGGGATTCTCACCTGCTGTAGGTTATGAGCTGAACCCCTGGCTCGTCCGTCTTGCGGGCTTTCACGCCTGGAGAGCTGGCCATTACAGAAAAGTCTCTTACCGACGAGAGGACCTGTGGAAGGTGGGCTAATTGGCCGTTGTCTTAAAAAAAGGCCACATTTGATTCTATGCTGTTCATAAAAGTTATAGAAATTATTCCTTTCTTTTCAGGTTGACTTGTCTGGCTACAAGAACATCTCCGTCTTCTTGGCACCAAGTGTGGTGAGCGAATCAGTGCTTCTCGGATACACGTTGTTGTTGTTGCCGTTTAAAGTCTTTAAAACATTAATCGTTTTTCTATTGTCTCCTAGCTCACACCTTTACAGGAGAAGTTGCTAGCCGAGCTCCCTGAGGACGCTTTGATCATTTCTGGACGCTTCCCTTTTCCTGACTGGACACCGTGCAGGATAGAGGGTCAGGGTGTGGACAGAGCATGGTCGTATCACATTGCAGAGCTCAGAAAACAGAACCAATCAAAAGATATCAAATTGACTGAGCATACCAGATGATACAGGACTTTCGTAATCTATTTAATACCATTATTTAACTGATTTTATTGTGGTTTTATTATAATTTTACTAGATCTATTATTTTGACCTTTTAATGAGATGTGATGCATGATGTAACAGGAGTAACTTTTGCTTTCATTACTTCACCAAACCCGCAGGCACCTCTTGTGTTCTTGTGGACGATTTTCCAGGTGAAGGTTGAACGTTTCACTGACAGTCATGTAAACACCCTACATTCAAGTGTCATTTTCAGTATTTTAATGGCAGCTCATATCCAGATTGTTGTAAAAAGAGGGATACAGTGATTTTAAGTAACACTAATGTGTTGTTTTTTATACCGGAAACGTGATGTGTAGATCACAGCATAAGCCCAAAATCTGCATTTTTCAAATGTGCTCTCAGCATTTGTGGCTGCGTTTTGAAGTCGTGGAACATTCTGATCACTTCCTGCTTCTGCATGTGTGACCTAGTTAACTTTACACATGTCCTCCAACTCTTGGCGACAGTGACATGAATCAGAATTAGAGCTACAAATAAACTTATTTGTTTGTGAGAGTAATCTATATCACTTTCTTTTCATGAGGGACAAAGTTATGCCTAGGGTTACACTTTAGCTGGGACTTTGTTTGAAGTGACAACATAATTTTCCTCTTTCCCTAAATGTAGGTAATCAGTCAGGCCATGCTGGGTGTCATACTTTTCCTTTTTCAGTATTGCAGCTTTGTAACTTGTCTGCATCACCCAGAAGGATTTGCACAGGCCTCTAAAGCTGATCAGGTGTATTAGCCTTGTAACTCCAGACTAAAACTACAGACACTTTCCAGTATATCTTGGCTAAACTCTGCATTTGGAATAAAGGGGAAATTGTCATTTAGATCTTTTTTTGCTCAACCATTCTTTTAAAGCCTTCACAATGACAGCTCATGTGCAATACTGATGAAATACTGCCTATGATGCAAAGGTAACAGATCAAGCCACACAAACTTAGTCCAGTGGGTCATAAGTCCCAGGACTTATAGCTAGCAGCTTTGTCTGTGTTTGTTTCTCTCAGAAATGAGAAATGAGAATATGGGGGTTTCCTAACCTCCAGAATTTACTCTGAATGTGCTGATTGTCTTCATGACTTAAGACCACTGTAAATAACTGCTTTATCTGGCTTGAATGTCACCCTCAGGCAAACAGAGACTTCAGTACACTCACATGATCCTGCTTCTCTTATAGAGGGCATAATTGCTCAGATAGATTAAAATGGAGAATATGGTGACAAAGGGCATTTAGCTAAAATAATTTGTAGACCACACTTTAGAACATTTTTTAAAACGTTTTTTTAAAACAGACAAGAAAAATCACATAAGCAAAAAAGTTTATTTTTAAACAAATGCATTCTGAGATCATTTAGATTGGTACCTACTGATTTCAGTAATCAATGATTTATGTGCCATTACCTTTTTGATGGAACATTTCTGGAATATAATTTTAACACAACTGCTGGTGACTTGGACATTGTCCTGTCCCATGAAAAACTGAATTTGGGAATTTATTTAGCATCAGTTGATCTGATAAAGAAGAAGATGAAGGTCATGTATGTAACAATCTGTTTTATTTCTTGTCCTTATTAGGAGTAGGGTAATGAATATATGAAAAACGCATCTTTACGATCAATATGGCCCCCAGCACAAAAGGTACAAGAGTAACAGCGTTTGGGTTCACAGTCGGAACTACACTGTATGGAGAAAAGCACAAAGATAACACCACCAGGGACATGGATGACACTGCATTCAAATACATAAGACTATGGTGCTGGTCCCCCTTTGCAGCTAGAACAGCTTCCACTTCTCTTGAAAGGCTTTATACAAGATTTTGGAGTTTTTCTTTGGGAATTTGTGCCCATTCGTTCTGTATAGCATTTGTGAGGTCAGGCACTGATGTTGAACACTGATGTTGTCTCTGTTCCAGTATGTTCCAATGGTGTTGGATGGGGTTGAGGTCAATGCTCTTCCACACCAAACTCATCCAATCATGTGTATATGGACCTTGCTTAGTGCACTGGAGCACAGTCATGCTGGAATAGTAAAAAAAAAAAAAAAAAACACCCAAAAACATGGCATTGTCCAAGATGTCGGTATGCTGAAGCATTCAGATTGCCTTTCAGTGGGGGGCTAGAATGAACCCTGAAAACAGGTTTGTCCCAATACTTTTGTCCATATAGTGCATCAGCCCTGCAAAGACCCAGGAACGTTGCAGGCAGAAGAGACCAAAGATGGTAAATGTTCTAAACTACATCAGTGACTCAGTGAAGATAAACTGAGAGATAAAACTTGACTAGAACAGAAAGTGATGAGGTCCAGGACATTTGTGACGGGCCCAGAAGAATTTTCTTTATAACTTACGTGAGCGAAAATATGGATTCTCGTGGTATGGTGTCGTGGTAGTTTTAATTTTTTATTTTTTTGTCTAGAACTGTATTGTGTAGTAGAGCCGCTTGATTTTGTCACCCTTCTTGTTGTGGCCGGTTTCATCCGGCCCAAGATTAAGATTTCACATCCGGCGGGAGGGGCCCTGGAGGGAGAGACCCAGCGAGAGAGAGAGAGGAAGCTGAGAGGCCTGCATAAGAAAAACAGCGTGTAGAAGCTAGAGGGGTGGTTTTGGTGTCATCAGGGGGCATAAAAACGACTACACCGCGTTTGTGGTTGTTTTTGAGCCGGAGGGGCGGACGATTGGCGCCGGTATTCAGAACAGTTAGCCCGGCTTGACACGAGCTCTACGCGCCTCTCAGCTCCTCCTGGCCGGACTGCACGGTAACAAGTGTCGCTGGCGTTTTAACCGAAACGAAACGAAGCCAAGACAGCTGAGATGTCTGCGAGGTAGTGTCTGTCTGATTCCAGAGTGTGAGGAGAAACACAAAGGAGCGATGAGGAGACAGGAGCTCCTGCTTCTCAGACTGTAGCCTCCCTGACAAACAGCCTCAGCCAGGAGAGCGCAGAGGAGAGGCCATGGTGAGTCGACTGGTTTTACACTGCAAACTCAACAATTTTCCGAGAGGCCTTGCTTAAAACCAACTGTCTGCTCTTTTAAACATATCCCCTGTGTCTATATATGGGACTGTTCTGCCTTGCCCTGTTTAAACCTGTTTGCTTGACCGTTGTACTGAAGCCTGGACGTGATTTGATGATAGCTATATGGCTACAGGCTGTTCGGGGGCATATAGTCTATGCGATTTTAGGAAGGTCGTGTTGGTGAAAAGACAGATCTCGGAGTTTAAAAGGTTTATAGTGACTATGCTCTATCCCAACCAAATAACCGTCAGGAAAAGAGAGTTTTTCATTTTTATGAAAGGTAGAACCCTCTCACCTCCGCCCCACTGGAGGTATGTCGAGACGTGTTCAGACTCATACGAAGAATTCAGATGCAGAAGCAGAGAGAAGAGGCACATCTCTTCCTCAAATTCTCTTCCTCCTTTTCACTTTTATACACACAGACAGACACACAAACATGCGTAGGCAAATGTGTGAACTTGGTGTGTGTTTGGAAGGAAGCAGTGTGGTGACAAGAGTTTGACTTGTAAAGCCCCAGACTGTCACCAGAGAGGCCTGCACCTTCTTGACTTAATTATTTTAACATTTTCCTATTTTCCTTATCTGTCTGTATTTCTCTCGTTTTATATAGATAACTCTCATTCTACTCTCTTATATCATGTCTTTCCTTGCTTCTAGTTTTTCTCAGGAGAGATGCAGACTTACATTTCTCTGCATAATCTATGTGACCAGTAATAAACATCTTGAATCTGCCTCTTGTTTCTCTCTCTCTCTTATATATAGGCGACGGAGGAGGCTTCACTGCGTGCCCTCGAAAGTCTTATGACAGAGTTTTTCCACAGCTGCACGACCAATGACCGCAAGAGAGAGATTGGTAAGCCTTCTAGCTGGTATTTTATAGTGTTTTATAGTATAGACACATGTTAAGCTACCTTATGGCTTATAATCTTAATCACTACTTGATTTGATGGATTTGCCAATTTAGAATTCAGAAGATTATGATCTAGCTATCATAATGAAGTTGCTTTATGGCCCGAGCTGGCGGGTGTAGATTTTCACACTTGCCTTTATAGAACTGTAGCAACGTGCAGGTTTAAATTTTGCTATGTGAGCTAACATACAACCATGCTGACCAGCATCACACTCAGTGATAGAGGAGAAGGACCGCACTCTCTCGGGGTGGGATGTATCATTTTCCTAGACTATCAGCCCAAGGTGGTGTTTTTGTTCCCCTGGAAGATCGAATTTACAACTTTCCAGTGATTGTGGTAGCGCCCAAACTGTTGTCCCACTTGGTAACTCTACATCCCTATATTTTTGCTGCAGGTTTATGTTCAGTCCATGCTAGTGTAAACAAAAAGGTTCATATGTGCCTATTCCCATAGTGCAATTCAGCAAACGTCTTGGATCATTCAATATTTTTAATCATATAATTTAGGTTTTTCCCTCTATTGGGAGGTCCTGTGGGCGTATCTGAAAGTAGGTAGTAAGTTAGTTTAGCATTAACACATTGTAGAGTTCTGAGATCCTGTAAGGCACTGTGTATGTATGTATGTTGGTCCACTATAAAGTTGCATGTTCACGCCACATATGAAGTCACCGCCTGAATGAGTGATTATAGGTTTAAAACTTTGGCATGTGTCTTGTTAATAAATTTTGAAATTCTCTGCAGAGGAGTTGCTGAATAGTTTTGCTGGGCAGCCTGGCTCCTGGAGGCACTGCCTCTACTTCCTCTCTAACAGCAGAAATGAATACGTTATGATGTATAGCCTTACAGTGTTTGAGGTAAGACATCTGTGTGTACTTATAGTGTATACATGTGAATGTTTTTAATGTATGTCTGCTCACAAAAAGATGCCCACACTATTCATGTATGTACTAACCTAGATATTGTTTCTGCTTTAGAACTTGGTCAACAAAATGTGGGTTGGTGTAGCCAGTGAGGATAAAGTGGAGCTCCGTAGCTGCTTGCCAAAGCTGTTGCTGTCTCAGCATGCTGTGCTGCCCTTCTTCATCAGGAACAAACTTTGCAAGGTCATTGTGGACATCGGGCGCCAGGATTGGCCAATGTTCTACCATGACTTCTTTAGCAACACGTTACAGGTACCAGTAGAATGGCACATTTTGATTGTAGTTTTGGATCATTTTTTGGTTCAAGATTCTCAATTTGTTACATGTGTATTTATACAAGTACAACATGTGAAATGTGCCCCTATTTTGAAGAATGCAAATGGTGGCAAGTGAGTGCATGTTGGTGGTGCGTGTTAATAAAAACTGGTTTACAGTGCTAGGTGGAGAGTCAGTTAAAGTGTTGAATTAGTAGTATTGGCTTGCTCAGCCAAGTTGTTGAGGTTTTTAGTAGTTTGACTTCTACTTTTGGCTACTCCTGATTAGGGGTCACCACAGTGGATCAACCTTGTTCATTTCCTTTTATCCACTGCATCTTCCTCTCTCAGACCAACTGCCTCCCCTACTAGGCCTTCCTCTTTTTTTCTACATTTAATTTCAGAGCTGTAAAGACCAATTTATTAAGGTTTTTGGTTTCATGCTTTAATTTAAAGTGGGTGATCGCTCCAAAATAAATATTCTGGTTTCTACATTGTCACCTTTCCTTTCCACGTGGAAAAGATTTTTGGTATTTTTCAGTGTTTTGAACCTAATGTTGTGTGTTTGTGTTTGACAGTTGGTGCAGTCTCCTTCTCTAGCCCCACTGGGTTTGGTTCTTTTGAAGATGACCTCAGAGGAGCTGGTGTGTCCAAGGGAAGACCTGAGTGTTGCAAGGAAAGAAGAGCTGAAAAAACTCTTACTGGAGCAAATTCCCACTGTACTAAACCTGCTCACACGTGAGGCTCATGCACACACCATTCTGTCCAACTGATTGGTCTATTTTTTAAATAATTACTTCATAGATTGTCATAGATAAAGGTGTATGTTCCCTCTTGTGTGAAATGTGGATGGAGGTGAAGTGATGAATATTTTGCCCTGGTTCGCAGGTATACTGGAAACTGTTTGGGATAAACACAGCGTCACAGTAACTACGCCACCTCCATCACCCACATCAAGGGAGACAGGTAGTTACCTATGAAGATCTTTACACATTTGATTGCATTGAGTTTTTTTTTTGATTTGTTTTGTTTTTTGGGAAGTTGAATCAGATTATCATCAGTGCAAATAGATTTCGTTTTGAGACAATCTTTTTTTTTTTTTTTTGCCCAAAAAAAAATCAATGTTTAGGTCCTCCTTGTGTCAAGACATGGTCGCCACAAGGCCACCGAAGGTGTGCTGTGTGGTAATTTAGCACCAAGACATTAGCAACAGATCCTTGAAGTATTCTACGTTTCGTTGTGGGGCCTCCATGGATTGGACTAGTTTGTCCAGCATGTCCAAGAGAGGCTTGATTGGATTGAGATGTGGGATGTGGGATTTTTTGTAATGTGTCAGGGCGCATTATCTTGCTGAAAGAGGCCACTATCATTAGGGACTGTGGTGGCCGTGAAGGGGTGTAGTTGGCCTGCTGTAATGTTTAGCTAGGTGGTACGTGTCAAAAGGCAGAACATTGTCCAGAACATCATACTGCTGCCGCCAGTTACCCTTACTCGCAGCTGTCCACATGAAAGCATAATTAATCAGATCAGGCCATGTTCTTCCATTGCTTTGTGGTCCAGTTCTAATGCTCATGCACCTGTTGCTTTTGGTGGTGGTCAGCATGGCACTTCTACTGGTCTGCAGCTACGCGGTCACCTTTTTACCGTAGCCTGGATTCCTGTTTTTAGCAATTTGTCCTACAGTAGCTGTTTTGTCGGATTGGACCCAACAGGTTAGCCATCGCTCTTCATGCAGGTCACTTCAAACAAAGTCCCAGCTAAAGTGTAACCCTAGGTTAACTTTGGGTGCCCTTGACCCTGATACTGATTCATGTGTTTTCCTTTCTTGGAGCATTTTTGGATGGTACTAACCACTGCATGCTGATACTACCCCACAAGGCAGCCATTTTGGAAAATCCAGCCCTAGTCAAGATTGCTGTTCACTTGATGCCACTAATTTAACAATACAGTCAATGTTATTTACTTCACTCTTGTGAAAGTCCATCCTCACACAGTAAAATTGTTTTTAATAAATTAACAATGGTTAGTGGTGCAAAGTACTAATTGGACTAAACATTCCATATCTGGAGATGTCTATGATAATTAATATAATCAGTGAATGATGTAGGGAAAAAGTAATTGTAATGAGATTTTTGGCCATAATCACCCAGCCTTTTGTGTTTCTCACTGTTGATGTGTCTGGCTTAATAGGTGTGCTGGTGGGAGACAGCACTCCAGTGGGGCTGGAGTCGGAGAGCGGGACACTGTGCCTGCTGGCTCTGGAATGCTTGGCTCATCTGTTCAGCTGGATCCCCTTGTCCTCCTCCATCACACCGGCCCTGCTGGCCTCCATCTTCCACTTTGCTCGCTTTGGCTGCCAGCTGCCAGTCAAGACCAAGCCACTACCCACTTCAAATGGAGACTCCTCTCCCAGTAACCCCCTGGCTAATGGGAGTGGGGGTCAGGGAAGGGCGGGGCAGATGGTTGGCCATGCTGACCGAGCTCGACTGGGCGTCATGGCTATGAGCTGCATTAACGAACTGATGTGTAAAAACTGCGTTCCGCTGGACTTTGAGGAGTTTCTGCTTCGCATGTTCCAGCAGACGTTTTACCTGCTGCAGAGACTCACAAACTCACACACCAACACACACACTGTCAAAAACAAACTGCAGGAGTTAGACGAAAGGTAAGCCTGTATGTAAAGGATAAAAAAAAAAAAACCTTTCATATACAAACTAATCAGACACACCAAAGACCCAAAGAGATTCTTGCAGTGATGCCTGTGTTCAGCTTTCTTTCTTACTTTTGCTTTCTCTTTCACTACGCCTTTTCTCACAGTTATGTGGAGAAGTTCACAGATTTCCTGCGGCTCTTTGTTAGTGTTCATCTGAGGAGGATCGAGTCCAACTCTCAATTTCCTCTAGTGGAGTTTTTGGCTCTGCTTTTTAAGTACACCTTCAACCAGGTAAACACATCAGCACCCCCAAACCAATTTTCTTCCATCGCACGACTCCTCTTATCTGTTTCTGAGTGCTCTGCTTTGATGTTTAATTATAGCCGACACATGAGGGCTACTTGGCCTGCTTGGATATCTGGAGTATATTCCTGGACTACCTGACCACCAAAATCAGGAGCCGACTGGCTGACAGAGATAGTGTCTTAAACAGGTGTGTGTGTCTAACCCTCAATTTGTTTAATAAGCATTGCGCAGCTTCCTGTGTACATCCCAGTACAAAGCAGGACATTATGACGAGTGATCATGAATTGCATTAAAGTTGCTGAACTGAACCCATTTTTCTGTCACTAATAATTGACCGTCACTTTATGTATTCACTAAGATTACTAAACAAATTATCATCATAATGGGCCGTAAAACAATTTTCAAATCCCAGCTCAGCCTGGTGTGTGTGTTTAATTTTTGGGTTTTTTTTATTTTGGGGTAATATTTTACAGCTGTATTTTTGATCTGCTAGTTCTTTGTAGACAGATTTGATTTCAATTACTGCCTGAGTTGACTGGAACTACTGTGGTGACTGTGATTTGGCATCACTGGACACACCTTGATGGGTCTTACTACTGGTTAAGAAATCCAGATCCATTTGTGATCCAAATTATTCTGTTGATGTTGTAAATATGGTTGTGTTTAGTTTAGCAGGTATATTGATGCTTTTTTTTTTTTTTTTGTTACATACAGGTATAAGGATGCTTTAGTGCTTCTCCTGAGAGAAGTTCTGGACCGAATTCAGTTCAGATTGAACCAGAGTCAGCTTGAGGAGCTGGATGATGAGACCCTTGATGATGATGTAAGATTAAAAAAAAAAAAACCCTTCTTTACTCTTGTCTTAACTCTTGACTTTTCTATGACTTGTGTTGTTTAGATATTGTTTGGCAGATGCTTGTTAGGTATTATGTGACAAATGTTGTATAGGTACACCGAATGTGCAGTATTTCTGTAAAATAGTAGACATGGATTTAAGCTGCTTTAAGAAACCTTTGTGGACTACTTGAGCACTCAATGTACGTTGCTCTGGATTAGAGCGTCAGCTAAATGCTGTAAATGCAAATGTAGCTGATGTATTCGATCTTGATTTCTTTGTATTGCCTTCATATTTTGTCTGTATCTGTGGAGGAGCTGGTGGACAGCATTTATGGACTGAACTTTCTCTTGGTCTGTGGTTGCTATAGCAACAGACGGAGTGGCAGCGATATTTGCGTCAGAGTTTGGAGGTGGTTGCCAGGGTGATGGAACTGCTGCCGTCTCAGACCTTCTCCATTCTGGTAAGTGTGTGTGTTGTGTGTCATGATCCATCCGTTTTCCATGTTCAGGGTTTTGTGTATGTTAATGTTTAAACGATGTCTAAGAACTTGAAAAGCCGTAGCAGTTAGTTACGGTAAATAAGATTATTATAATGATCATGAGTAATGTTAGCTTTAAATATTTGTAGAATTCAATAACACACTTTTTAATGCAGAAAGTGCAAATTCACAAGTTTAAAGCTTACTCTGCTGTTGCTCCTAGTGTTTTTCATGCTAGTCAGTCACACACAATTGCTACCAAACATGTAATTTCTGGCCATTATTAAACAAAACCAGATATATTCTATATATTGAAGAAATATTCAAAAATTTTTGTATTTGCAAAATATTTAAACGGTAAGAGAAAAATCGTAGATTTGCTCACGTTTAAGGCTGAAACAATTATTCGAGTAACTCGAGTGATTCGATTACAAAAAATTTGCCTCGAGGCTTCGTTTAATACGTCACCAAAGTCCACCTGCCGGGGGGCGCGTCATATACCCACTCTCCCGGTCATATTTGAAAATATATTTTTAAAGTTAAAAAACGATCAATGTTCTGTTATTGTAAGTTAGTGGCACACACTGGCTGTGAAAAACAAAGAGAGCCGCAAAAAGCACCTCGAGACAAGCTCGACCTCCACGTGTAGGGGATGGAAAACGTGCCGAATATTGCCAACAAGAAAAAATAGGGTGGCAATATTGTTTTTTAGTCTGTAGCAAAAAAGTCTTAAAGTGCATCAATTTGCCTAAAAATTAAAATCAAATTTTAATCCGTATTTAACCTGTAAACAAGTTTTGACCATTTAATGCTAAAAATATATAATCAATAAATAATTCATTCAAATTGATCAGCTACATTTAAACTCAGGTGCATAATAATAATAATAATAATAATAATAATAATTAAAATATTAAATATCATTTTATATTTTACAAACAAATCTTAAGGTGCATACAGACAGAGAAAATGGCAAAATAACTGAACAGGACGTTTTTGTTTCCTTTACTGTTAATAAGGATACAATGTACATCTTAAATGTTTCCCAGAAAGGTTGATTAAATGGGCTTCGTTCTGGAGCCAATAAGCCAAAGGTTTTAAGCTTTGATCTAATAAAAGTGTTGAGTTTGAATAAACTTTTTTTGTGAGGAATAACAGCCAATTGCTGCTCATTTTAAAGGCCTTTCATGTTGCATAACCCACTATTGATATAGTTGTTTAAAAACACAAAACTATGATTTTATTCGATCAATCGATTAAAAAATCGACAGAATACTCGATTAAAAAAATATTCGATAGTTTCAGCCCTACTCACGTTTATGTATGGGTAGTGAAGTAATCTGCTAGTTTAGCTGATCTTCTGCACCATTTCAAAACCGTCTTTGCCATGCTCCTGGCTAAGTAATGTTGAAAAAATGTGCAAGAATAAGTCTTGTTATCCAAGCTGATAATTTAACATTGTAAGCTTTTAGGAATGTTTTATCTTTAAGTGCCCGCTTATTGATTTGTAGGATACACACAAAATGGGAATTACTGTTGTCTTTTGAGGTGCGTGCGTGCGTGCGTGCGTGCGTGCGTGCGTGCGTGCGTGCGTGCGTGCGTGCGTGCGTGCGTGATTCAAATTATATTTTTTAGCCCAGCTCACACATTTCACTTGTACATGATAAATACTGTGAATATACATTTCAGTTCCCAGTGCTTCAGGAGGACTTGGATGTTTACCTTGGACTGCAGCAGTTCATTGTTACCACAAGAACAAGTGAGTCCTGTTCATGTCCTCAGTTTAGCAATTACACTTTTCACCTAAAACTCACTCTAATGCACAGATATACTTTGGCCTGTTTATTTGTCTTAAATAAGAAAACCTTTGTGCTGATTTGTCTGCCCGTCATTTCAAAAACGCTGACTCACCTCTTAGAAGCTCAATGCATATACTGTGGTTGAAATACAGTTCACCTCTTTGATGTTTACATTGAGCTTGTCAATGTTACACACGCCTGAATGCAGATAGACTTCTGTTTATTGCTCAAGTACTAGGAGTGTAGTTCTGCTTTCAGAAAGACGTTCCTCAAATTGAGTTCTCAAAAACAAAGTGCTTTCGTCATTTTATGTAGACGGCATATTCTCCAGATCCAGGCAGCATAGCAAAACTGTAGTCCCAGTATCTATGCATGGTTTCTGCACTACAGTTAACTTGCTAGGTCAGTTAAATGTTTTTCCATTGTGTCACTTAGGCAAATCAGTTCAAATACATATATTACTGACTACCAACACAATTTCAATAAACATTCAATTACCATGTAGGCCACTGGTTGTGGTTTATAACAGAACTCTCGCTGAGGTCGAAGAACCGTTGCCTCACGTCCTGCTTCTAGTTTAACCCATCATCCTACATAATCATGGATGCATGCCAAGTGTAGCTGTTGCACACACACAATTTAAGAATAGATGCAAAATACAAAATGAGCTTATGAAATTAATTTGCATGATGCCACATTCAGCCCAGATGAGGCAGTTGATGCTTTGAGTTTGGATCACTAACAACTGCCAATTCAACAGAAGGTCTCTCTTGTAAAACATACAGGAAATCCCCTGAAGACCACTTTGAATGTGTGTGTATTTGGAGAGAAGTGTAGTGGGTTTTTTTTTTTTTAGTTCTATATTTTCAACATATGTTCATTGAAATTTCCTTTCAATGTTCACAGAGTGAGCTTGTGGTTGTTTCTGTCTGTAGCTCGCAGGTTGAACATCACAGCGGAGGCTGATTGTAGGAAGCTGCACTGCGCACTCAGAGATCTCAGCTCTCTGCTGCAGGCTGTGGGACGTCTGGCTGAGTTTTTTACTGGAGATGTTTTCACTGCTCGCTTTAATGACGCCCTGGCTATTGTGCAGAGGTCAGATGTCATTTTCCTTATCAACATACCTTGACCTGTATTGGCTCACTTTCAAATCTAGTAACCTGAAACTTAATGCTGACTAACTACTTAAAAGTTGCTAGTTATTGTTAACTGGTCTCTAATTCCATCCATGGCTGCGGAAAGTTTCAGTTTAATTGTGATTCTGTAGGAAGTCATTCACTGCATTATGAAATCTCTAGATTTCACCCCAGCTTGACTTGGTGGATTCTGATTCCGTTTCAGGGTTGTACTTTTTTTTTTTTTTAGGATTGGCCAAAAATTGTTATTTTGGCCTAGAACATGTGAAAATGGAGGCTTTTATATCCCTTGATATTTTACCCCTTTCTTTACAGTAAACTTTAATTCTGGTTAGGTTATCGGTGTGGAGTCAGTGTGTAATCTGGAGAGCCTACCCAAACATCTAATCTTTATCCCTAACCCTGCCAAATCCCCATGCATAATCTCATTAATTCATAATCCTGAGCCTGTAGACTTTGTCTCAACCAGTCATCAGTAACTGTTGGGGTTTTTTTTTTTTTTTTTTAAAGGCTTATGCCAACTCTTGTCCTGCAATGCTGTGTGCTAAAGCAAGAGTATCAAATCGCGTAATTTCATATATGTTGAAGATGAATATGTGAATTTGTGTCTTGTGAAATAAGTGTTTTAGATCAAATTATGACGTGTGATCAAAATGTAATTCAACTTGATTCTATTTTTGTTCAACTTGTTGATACTACAATGAACTTTGTCTCCACCAGAAATGGAATCATGACAGCTTGCAGTACTAAATTTGTGCACTTAACTAAATAGTGCACTTAACTAGTAATTTTCACAGTAACACATTAAAAGCAGCACATGACAACCCCTGATAATGATAAATGATGGAATCACCGTTCCTTATTTTTTTGATGGCCTGGTGTTAATGTTTATTTTTTCTTCTTTCGGCAGGCTAGTGGAGGTCACTTGTTATGGTTCTCAGATCAGTCTGTATGATGTGGAAATGGCTGTCCCTTCAGTACTTAAACCAGACCTTATAGATGTGTAAGTACCTGCCAATATAGAACTAAATAAGTGGGTATCATTAGTGTTTCTGAATAAATAAATCAGTTACACTTAAAATTAATATGCAAGTGTACATGCATCTATTTTGCAGTCAAAAAGTGTATTCATGGTTATTTTACATACTTTCTGTATTTTCTGTTTTTTAAAGCCATGCCCAGTCATTAGCTGCTCTGCAGGCGTATTCCCATTGGCTTGCTCAGTTCTGCAGTGAGGTGCAGCGGCAGCAAGATCAAACGCAATTTGTTGACCTTATCACCTCCAGCATGGCTGCCACCACACCCCTTATCAATGCCAAGGTAACAACACTGCAAGATGACTTTATGTAGTCAGTATTAGTTATGGGAAACGCTATCATAATAATTGAGCCGAGATAAGACTATTTTTTTTAAATGTGATGCATTGCATATTGTGATAAATAGCTGTTAAGAACCTTTGACAGCAAATGACATCCTTCATTAAATAGTAGTATGTAAAATATTATGTTATTTAATTTTCTTAGTAAATATTATGTTCTTTAATTTTCTTAGCAAATATCTTTCACCATATTCACATTTAGTAGGCTTGTTGGAAACTAGTTTGGTACAAAAAAGAACTGTTGCTGAAGGACCGTTATTTGTATAGCAGCAGCATTCTACCTTGGGTGGGGAATCTAAACCTCTGTTTTCGGGAAGAGGGTTTTATATGCTGTGCAGTCCAACCACTCCTGTTAAGATGAATACTGGCAGAAGTGTCCCAATTCTCAAATATGCAAAAGAACAGTGCCATAGTAGTCAATAGGTTAGCATCATGAAAACTTTGACAGCTATCTGTTCCATAAAGAAACCATTCATATCCACACACTCCTATTAATGGGAGCTTACACAAATCTGGTTTATTAGGACATAAGCCAAACACAAACAAAACATGGACATCTAGACAGGCCACAAGATATTGTGGATTCCTAGATCAAAAAAAAGAATTACATGATGAATCAGACTTTACTAATGCTGTGCTTTTCTTGTAAAACATCACTAATCAGTGTTTTCTACATGTAATGTTTTTCAACTCCAAGTGAGTGCCAGCTGTCTTACGCTTCATTGTTGCTGTAGGTTCCAGAGAAATTGCTTCTGTCTGCATGCCATCTACTGGTCTCTATGGCAACAACGGTACGACCCGTGTTCCTGGTGTCATTGCCAGCGGTTCAGAACGTCTTCAACCTGATCACAGAGAACCACAATCACAGGTTGCCTCAAGAGGTATGTATATGCGTGCATGCATCTTGAAGTGTTTTCTTCTCACTCATGTGTCCTTTTGTTCTGGACATGTGCTTCAACAGAGCAAGTACACTTTGGTATACAAGCATAGTGAATCGTAATTTTCCCAACTGTTGTGTTTTATATTTTTTTACAGAGTTGTGTAAAATGTGTTTTTTGTTTAACGTGTTACAGGCTCACGTGCTGGTGTGCAGAGCTCTGTCCAACATGCTGCTGTTGCCGTGGCCCAGCTTACCTGAGGCAGAGCAGCAGTGGCCAAGCCGATCAGCCAGCCATGCGCGGCTCATCAGTACGCTCACACATCAGTTCCGCCTCTTACCTCGCCCGCCAGATCACCATCCCACCAGTGAGTGCACTCTCCGCAAGTCCACGAATAATGCCTTCATGTGCATGGAATGTTGAATGGATCGCTTTGAAATGAGGCATCTAACTGGCAGTGGAATTTCATTGATTTCACTTTTTCCTCCGTAATTTATACATGTGGCAGCTAGTGGTGTAGTGTTTAGGGAGTTGCCCCGTGTTTAGAAGGTTGTGAGTTCGAATCCCAGGGGTTAAATACAGAGAGAGAATTTGACACTGTGTGCTGTGCTGTGGTGTATTCATGCGTAACTATGCCACTTATATAACTTTGTCATAGATGTTCCTTTTATAAAAGGATATAAAATAAAGTTCCTTGTAGTACGTAACCAGTAGTTTTTAAACATGCCCATTAAATGGCCACCCAGTTTTTTACTGTCCATATATGGAAAATATGCTGCAAATGTGGCCCATTTTGAAATCACTATTTTCAAGTAACAGAGAAAATATAAAAATGTGGAATATGTCCTTCAAGATGCAAACAAAGTCTTTCATAGTAGTTTGATGGAATACTTCATCCTAAAGAAGCTTACCAATGTGAGAATTATTTGCATATCTGGTGACTGGAGCCAGATATCCCAAACATTTTGTGCCTCTGTTGGCTATTTCATAGAAAATTAATACAAAACATTTTAATAAGGTTCTTGATGCCTGTTATATGGTGGTTTTGAAAAGGTTTTTTTTTTTTTTCACATTTGGAGCAGAGAATTACATGCAGGTCGTTATTTAGCAAAATAGTATCCAAAGTAGAGGCAGATGTTTTCTTTTTGAACATTATGGATGTTAATAAAATGGCTATGTTTGCACTTTAACTATGTTTAACACCAGTTTCTTTACACTGCTCTTAAACATTTCACTTTAAATAACTCTGAAAGATTTAAGCAAATTATGCAGAATTTGTTATAGAATAATATATTCCCCTTTACCTTGAGAATTTTGATGGTGTGCTGTGTTCAAAATGAAAATGTTTGAATACAGAGTAATCTCACAAATATCTAAATATTACTTGTTTTGACCAGGAGCTCTGGTGTACTTTGGTAACTCAGAATGAAGGTCATCAGCCCTAAGTAAATCAGTATGCGTGATGGGTGGTTTTTTTGTGGGAGACCGTTTTAGCCCAGTGCTCTAATGTATGTTTTTGAATTGTACTGTAACTTGACCTCTAGAGGGCAGCATAGAGTCGCTATCTTTTAGTGTGAGGAAAGGTTTTTAACCTCTTTTCAAAGTCTTATACCTTTTATGGTTTTTGTGCAAAGGGATGACTCTTTTGCCAGAAAAATCACTGGTTATTATAGACACTTAGTCCATCTGTGGTTTTCCTTTATCCTGTATCGTCATTTCTTTATCGTTTTCAGCCCTTCGCCCTTTTCTTCTGTTTTGTCTTTTCTCAGGTAAAGTAGTGCTGCAGCAAACCTTGTGTGTATTGAGGGATATCGTTGACAGCATATCAGGAGAATCCACTAAATCTCGTCAGATCTGCTACCAGAGCATGCAGGAGTCTGTTCAGGTCACACTGGCCCTGTTCCCCCCATATATCCAGCAGCCTGGTAAGCACTCTAACAAGCCACACTTAGACATTAGTGTAATTATTTGTGTTAGATGCATCCCAAGAAGACTACAAGAGCAGTATAAAAGACAGATCACATTCACCAGCACGGTCTGGCTTCATAACAGTGAATGTTCTTGGTGCAGCTTAGTTTATCCACATTTCTTAATTTTTCCGTCTACCTAAAGATCTTCCATCTATTCCAGACACAATGTTTACCATGAGGGATGCCTCTTCCTCTCTCCAAAAGTGCAGCCTTTTCATCTTTCACTAATGTTGTTTATTTTTATGTTAACGTAGTCGCACAAATGGTATTACAGAAAAGCTGGAAGATGATGCAGAAACCTCATGTCAAAATAGGTGGAGTACCTCTCAGAGTGTGGCCGGTATTGGCCTAAACTAAGTCTTTAATGAGAGAGATCATGCACAACTGTTAAGATTTTGCCAGTTGTATCCCCGTATAAGCAATTTGGGCATTGATTTATATTGTTTCAACAAGAAACAAACTTGTGTTCCCTAATGCTAAATTTAAAAATGTTGACATTGTAAGGAAAATTTGCCTTTCAAAGCAAGATAGAATGGGATAGAAAAACAAGTTGTGAAGTTAATGATATCTCAAGTAGTTCAGTAGTCTGGTTTAAAGCAGTTAGTATTGGGTAATTGAAACATAATTGCATGTTTGCTGACAGACAGCTGTACATCCCAAGGGACTGTTTGTCTTCACTTTCAAAATTACCTCTTTATGTTCTGCCAAAACAGCAGGCTGTGGTTGGTCATACTGTGTGCTCATGCCACAGCACTGTCACCAAACTGATTAATTGCCATGTTTTTATGCCCCTGATTTCACTGCTACTGTTTCTTTTTTTCTCTCTCTCTCTCTCTCTCTCCTTCAGATGTGACTGATGAGATGCTGAGTTTCTTCCTCACGCTGTTCCAGGCTCTGCGGGTGCAGATGGGAGTAGCCTTCACTGAGCAAATCATTCAGACCTTCCTCAGCATGTTCACGAGGTAACCTCACCAGCCCCTCCTGCAAAAGAATCCAGACGCTAAGTAGAAACACACTTTACTATTAGCAAATCATTCTTACAGTAATGTAGTTTTTGCTAAGTTATCCTGTTACCGTTTGTTCCGGTTTTATAGTAAATCTATTCAGTAACAGTTTGAACCTAGTTCTGAATATTCAGGGCCCCAGATGGCGACTACAATGGTCGCCAATGCGTCTAGATTATTAGTAGTTTTTTGGGGTTTTTTTTCTCCTCATTTCAATTGCCAATGGTGATCGTCTCTCACAACCAAGAGAGATTAAAATAGCTAAAAATACAAAAAAAATCACCGCTTATAATTATGTGCAGATATGCTCAACCTGAGTCTGCCGTTCCTACAACACTATCAGGTGATTATACTATTGTGAGAGCTAGTGATGAGAATTTCAGCTCTTTTTAATGAGTCAGATCATTTGGATCGAATCACCAAGAAGATCCGACTCTTTTGGCTCCCAAATGGCTCTTTGTTTTACCAAATCTAGTCAGAGAACCGACTTGTTCGCAACTGCCACATTGAGGGCAGTGTTGACCGATTGAGTTTTGTTTGAAACGGTTCGAATGGCCTGGCAACCTGTTGCAGGGTACATACTAAAATATTAGAAACCATTAACTTCACGAGAAACCCTTTGGCAACAGTTTAGTCATGATTTCTTCGTTTTAACGCACTTTACATAGGGTAAGACTGGCGACAAAATGTGCAATGAAAATATATTTTTTAAAATTTAAATCACATTTGACAGAGATTATAAAGACAGAGATAAAAAAATAATTTGACTCCCAAATATTTTGTTTCAGAGCCAAGGGCTCCTATGGGTTTTTTTTGGTTGGGGGTTTTTGCCTCTTGGCAGTTTGCCGAGCTTATAGTTAAAACGAACAGCATTTTAGTAGGGTATATTACTGTGGTCTCTAACTTTTTACATCTGTCTCTGATTTGTGGAAGCTTGTCGCTGTGAGATGTGGAGTGTCGCTAAAAATCTCTAGTGAAAGTGCCTAAATAGAATGCCATGACAGTATTTACTTGTGTCCATGATACTATGTGTTTATTAGCACTGCATACTAAATTACCAAATACCATCATATGTTTGTGTCTTAAGTGTGAGCTTTCAGAATGGGTTTACCACAGATAGCATCACATAGCTTTAACAGATGTCACGAGAGACGCAGCTTGGGACAGTTAGTGAATGTCACATGGACTTTCACGTTTATCTGATTTGCCTTGTCATGTCATATGTCATATGTCATGTGTCCCAGGGAGCAGCTAGCTGTCAGCATCCTGCAAGAGGGCAGTTCTGGTTCAAAAGTGGTTCAGAAATTCCTCAAGATTCTACAGGTAAAACAATATACAGACACTGTATAATTTGGTTTATTCTTTTCTATGTTGCTTTATCTCTTATTTCACTGCATTGAGCCACATGTGCATTTCTGCAGGTTGTGGTTCAGGAGCCTGGCCAAACCTTTAAGCCAATGTTACCCAGCATCCTCGGCCTTTGTATGGAGCAGGTATACCCCATCGTGGCAGAGGTAAGGGCCGATCAAAACCATGTTTTATTCAAGCATGTTTGTATACATTTTAGGGATGCACCTAAATGATTTTTTTTTTTTTTTTGGCCAAAAAATACCAAAACCATGAAAGATATTAATAAATTATTTAAACAATAAATCTTACAAAACGATACAAATATTAATTAACATTCAAACAATTCACAATTTTAAATAATATTTTAACTAAAATATTTTACTTGGCCCCACTCATAAATAGCCTAAAAGCACGATAGCTGAAGTATTATACAATTAAATAACTTGGTTCAGAATATTATGCGCTCTGTTTTATGAGAGAAGTGCATGAACAAAGTACATTTAGAATAAGTGCTTTAAAAACTGTTGAGAGATTTAACCACATTCTCTGTAAGGCTAAAACAAACTAGTGTATTAAAACAAAGACTGGCACAGCCCATAAATTAACTGCTATCACTGGACAACTTTCTTGCCTTTTCAAAAATGTCCACCACAGACGGAGTGGGTGTGCTCAAAGGGTCTTGCTTCTTCTGTGCTCGATTGAGATGTTTTGATTTTATAATGAATCCCAACGTTAAAGTCTTTGCGGATGCACTCCCACTAGAAATGTACCAACGGCTTTCCTCGTGTCTTTCTTAGATATACCGAAATGCAAACATGTTGACTCTAATCCAATCTGCCGCGTGCAGGTTGCGGTTGTTGATTGCATCATCACTGTTTCGATCGAAAATTTTCATTGCCCGAATATACAGTGCATCCCTAATAAATTCATTTGTAAAGTCAATTGTTTGTGTACATGTCTTAATTTGTGATCTATTTTTCATACCCGACGTTGCTTCTCACTCAGCGTTCCTGTCCAGATGTTAAAGCTGAGATGTTTGAGCTACTCTTCCAAATCCTCCATCAGAACTGGAGGTTTTTCTTTAAGACCTCGGTCCTTAGCAGCGTTCAAAGAACTGGAGCAGAAGAGCACATGGAGAATCAGGCACAGTTCATTGCAGCCATGCAGGTATGGAACTGGCACCACAACTTGCAAGCTAGATCTTACTACTGCACAGTATTGCTCAGTGTGGTGTTTTAAGCATTTTCTTTGTCTGGTATATTGTATATTGGTCATGCTTTGGTCGTTTTTTAACGTGGCGCTTTCTGATGGTTTGCCGTTCATTTAGAGCTTAATTCCACTGGCACAAGGAACTGTGACGTACCATGAACAAATGTTTTTTCCATTGCGAATAAAGTGACCCATACCTTGAGACATACCTGGACTATGGCAGGACTGAAACAGGCCACAGCCAAGCTGACTACATCGCTACTATTTGTCAAAATGTGATGACAGATGGACTTAAAAAGAGGCTATTATTTATTTATTTATTATTATTATTACTGTCCATGCAAGAAAAAAGCAATAATGGAGATACAAACTAACAACAGGGAAGTTGACAAAGATCAGGCACTGCTTTCAGTTTGAGATGAAGATAACTTTGTGAACTTGTACCAGAGAATCACAAACAAGTTCACTAAGTTCAATATTAATTGCATGGCTAAACAATGGCAAGAAATTTTTAAAAGTCAAAAAATAGAAGACCACAATAACAAAAGCCTTTCTTACAGAAAAACGTGGCCTAAAGCCTCCATGTTGCGCAGTGCTTAGGAATAGGATCAATCTTCTCGATCGTTTTACTCTTCCTCTGCCAACAATGTCAGCAACACTGTTATCATTCTAAAATACACTGGAAAATCAAAGCTTTCATCAACTTCTGTGCTGTTGTAGCACAATTTTAGGTACAGCATGGTTCCTGTATGCCTATGGAGAACTGCATTTAGCTAGAATGTAATGATCATTTACAAGTGCTTGATCTTCATGAGCTTATTTTTGTTAAGAAAATTGTTTTTATTCTGTTATTCTGATTTCACTACATTTTATTGATTCTTCATATATTTGCTTCTGGTTTACTTAGATAGAATTGATAGCAACAGAGTCTGGGAACTGCGGAATGTTTTTTTTAGTGATCATCTGGTTAATTGTGTGATTTTGCTTGACAGGCATTTGGACAGTCTTTCCTGCAGCCAGATATCCACATCTTCAAACAGAATTTGAGCTACCTAGAGACTCTTAACAGCAAACACAAACTGTACCACAGGGTAAGACTCTCTTCTTCTAAATATCCCAATTCTTGTAGATTGTCCCTTTTTATATGTTGTCTTCACTTAACTTTTCATGTCTGTATGTTTCCAGAAACTGTTCCAGAGTTCCATGCTTTTCCACTTTATTAATGTGCTGCTGCAAGTTCTCCTGCACAAGAGCCACGACCTTCTTCAGGACGACATCACTCTGGCGCTTTACAACATGGCTGCTGTAGATTTTCATGCTTTCTATTCCTCCTTCTTGCCAGAGTTCCTCAACGGGTGCCAAGGCCTCGATCCACACCAACGCACAACACTTGCCCGTAACTTCACACCAGAGAGGGTCAGTGTTTGCGCTCTTGTCCGTACGGTCATAGTCATTTAGTGATTTTAAAGGCCTATTTTCATAACTTAACTTTCTTCATGGCAGTATTGTAAGGACTGAAATATCAATACAGTAAACCCTCGTTATTCTTGGGGGTTATTTTACACGAGCACCCGCATATAATGAAAAATTGCGTTGTTGTGTTTTGGTCAAAAAATGCCTTAAAATGCCTATTTTAAACCCTAAACATGCCCCCAAATGTGCTCCCAGCTCACTTTAATTTCATTTTAAACTCAGTTTAATACATTGACCTTTGAAATGTATATACATTGAAATGTAAAGACAAACCCAAGGTTTAAATGCGGAAAAGTCACGAACGCGAAAGATCCAGAGAGAGATAGAGAGAGAAAGAGAGACGTGCTCCGGAAAAGTCACATTTACATTACATTTACATTATTTATCAGACGCTTTTATCCAAAGCGACTTTCATTCCTTAACTACAGGGGACAGTCTCCCTGGAGCAACTTGGGGT
>JBBJLR010000029.1:11224504-11235994 GCA_037577145.1 Brachypetersius gabonensis
TGTGTGTGTGTGTGTGTGTGTGTGTGTGTGTGTGTGTGTGTGTGTGTGTGTGTGTGTGTGTGTGTGTGTGTGTTATCCGTTCAGCTCGTATCTTCAGTATGAACATGTTAATACTTATAATTAACATTTAGTTGGACACTGCAACTCACTCATTCCCACATTATGACCTTACAACCCAGTCAGTGTTTAGGGTATTCTGGAGAAAAAATAAAAAAATGCTTATTAGTAGTACTACTGTACTCACCTGTGTCTGCTGAGGGATGTTTAGAAAGTTGTTGTCCCGTGATCCGATGCTGACAAACCTGTTGGGAGCTGTGGGGCCTGGCGTGGAGTATGCTAGAGAAAGAAAACAGACGAATCAATAATCTGAATAAATAACACCAAACATTCGTATGAGGAAGAAATATTTCATAGTGGTTCATAGTTATCATAAAGTACAAATCATATCATCATTGCATTAAGAAATCTTTCTTCCAAGCTTCAGTTGTTGCCTTTAACAGAGAAGAGGTAGTGTTTTATGGGATTACGTATAATTTACAGTTTCTGCTCTGTTTCTGTTCCTATGACCAATTTCCATATCTGTTTATCATGTTTCTAACATTTTTTCTGCATCACAGCAGAAAAAAAACAGATTTAGGTTAAAATGATGAGCCAAGGTCAAATTTAGGGCAGTTTAAAGGTGATGGACTCAAACAAAATGGCTAAATAACAGAGACATTCTCAGTTAACCAGTTGAGGCAAATATTCATCAGATTTTGAAAAGTAGCCACAGTGTTTGGTCTGCTAGCTTGTAAGCCTAAGCTTTTAGACAAATTTGTGTATCTCGTTTGAGTAACACTTCTCAATACTATTACTACTCAACTGCTAAACTGTATGACAAAATGTCAAGGTCAGTTTGAGTGAAACTGAAGGCTAACACGACAGAGAATATTTGCCTCACAGAACTCATAACTGGTTCATGTAATGCAGGTTATTCAAAGGTACATCCCACTGGAAGTCCTGAGTCAATTAGTACATGACAAATGACGGAGAAGGAAAGGCTCTCTATAAAAGGCTCTTATAAATTTTGTTCACCAGTGATCCATTTGTAGAGAGACTCTCCACTTCTGAAAGACACGGCATCACCCTTAGTTAGAAAAGAAGAGTGGTCTTAAACAGATTTAAGAGGGATGATCCATGTGTACAAGATATTCAATGGGATGCACCTTTAGGACTGCAGAGAGGTTGGAGGATTTTAGCAGGACTGCATGTATGTAGCTACATGTTTGTGGATAAGAAGTTGTTAGCATTTTTAAAGGTCAGTTAGACAAAAACAGATGAAAGACTTTAAGACACTGACAACAATAAAACTAGAGTTGAAATCAAATGAACAAGGATAAGAAACGCAAAACAGAACATTAAAAAGACAAAAAGTGCTCCGTCCAGTGCCCCCTCTGTGGTGGGTTATAAACTTGACGCCAATACCATGCCCCATACACCTCCTCCTTTTGTAACAGCCTCACAGTACTGATCAAAGACTAGTTTCTCCTTTGAAAAAAGCAAAAAGAATAATGACTCTACGTGTATCACCACTGATCTTGGATCAGCACTGGAGTTGGCTGATCACATTCCCAACACAGCAAGCTAACCTACAGCTGAAACTTAATCAAACGGAACTGAAAGCAAACCAACGTAAAAGTCAAACGTACAATATGTGGGATTTATTGGTTTCAACAGTCTGATCTGTGTTTGATATGGGAGTGGGAAGGTAAATAAAGAATGCGATCAGAGTCCACATTAACTGCCCTAAATTTGTACCCTTCGTTGAAAATATTTGTGGCTGTTCACTACAACACGTAAACTGAAAGCAAGGACTGTACTTAGCTTCTGGTAGATAGAAAGGGGAGTCGAAAGAGCAGCTACAGTGGGGTTGTAGCTGCTCTACACTAGACTAGACTGTAACAGAAATGAGATCCAAAGACAGAATTGGTATTTTCACATTAGTTCTGAATTCAGAATCTGCTGGGTTGGATTAATTCTAGCCACTGGGGAACAATATGGACGCCTAGGCTGGACATGGCTGCTGGTAACAAGACCTAGAGCAGGGGGTGGTGCAGCTTTTTGTTTCCAAACCCCAGCAGCTAGCAATATTAAACTAATTATAACCCTTATGGAAGGCTAGAGCATGAAATGCTAGCTTAAGAGATGGGATGCCCCATAGGAAGCTTTTTGAAATAAATACAGAGGTAGTGCTTGGAGCGACCTTGAGGCTTTTGATTGGAAAGGTGAGGCCCAATTGTGGCCAGTGGGGGTCACTGATTGATGGTCAAAAGCCAGTTTGGTCTTTGGGTTTGGTGAGATGGGCGGGGAGGGGGTCACTTACACGGAGATGCGGGCGAGGTGAGTCCGCCATCGAGGGGCGTGCTGCTGGGTTTAGAGTCGGGCATAGGGAGGGGCACTGGACGCGCCACAGGGGGGGGCGGAGGCAGTAAGAAGGAGCCGGGCATTTTGCTCTGGCCGCTCCCGTTAGGCTGCAGACGACACAGACAGGGTCAGGAGTGCGGACGCCGGCCGACACCCCAGCAAATGGCAAGACGATGTTGGCTCGCTCCAAAAAAGAAAATGTGGGAGGTGGGGGGGGTGTGGCTGAAAGTGGTGGGGTGTTGAAAGGGGGGAAACAACCAAAAGGATGGCGAATGTGCGTTGGCTTTGGTTATGGAGGCTTGTGTATGTGTGTGTGCATGTGTGTGTGTTTGTCTAAATCACCACAGGCACAGAGACTGACTTGACTTGGAGCCATGAAGGAGCTGGACAAAATCAAGATGGAGGGCTTTTAAACGATGGTGGAACACAAAACAGAGGGACACACGAATGGTCCATAGTAATGAATTCAACTGAAAGGGGCAGAAACAAAGCAGCCACTTCGACAACATCAAAACCGATGGCAAAAGCAGAACGAAAGGAAGAATGTGTATTGCACTGAAAATGTGTGAAGGCTGCTGCTGGTTGTAGTGCAGATGAGGTTTTATTGAAGAGGTGGGCAGAGAAGCAAGAGAAGGGGGGGGGGGACTTCAAAGTGCTGATAAGAGCACATGGTTGATACCAACAAAACCATCAGTCTTAAACACAAAAGCTTGTCTTTCAACTCAGTATGCACTTGTTCCAGACAAATAAAACCGACACACTTGTTTAGAGTTCATGAGAAGACAAGACGAAAACCTGTAAAAGTCTTATTAAAGCCTGACCTTGTCATTTCTCGACAACGAAATGGCCTTTCATCAGGCATAAACAAATTGTGATATATGTAGGAAGCAATTACGCTTTGAAAGAGGTCTAAGGTATACAAATTCAATGCCTTTTGAAATGTACTATGAAGATAAATTTGATATTTCAATAAGAAGAAAACATGCTGAACAATGGCTTGCTATAGCATGTTTGCGAAAAGGGAATCTGCATTCCGACATATATTTTGAAAGAAATGGAATTTGAACGAAAAACATTGCATTGCAATTCATGTACCAGTTTATATCAGAGTGCAGGTTACTGGCTCTTATGGAGCTGCTGTCAAGTACAAGAGTTAGTCATTTGCAATTGCAAACTTCCTGTCCAAGTTAATTAAACACTCGTTTACAATCGTATAAGAACATTTGAGTTTCAGTATCTCCAGCTTTTTGTCTCAACATTCTACTAAGCTTCAATATTTTCTTATGCTTATCGCTTCCTGCACTGAATGATGTGAACTAACAAATGGGAAATTGGAAACTGTAGAGCCGGAAACCTCCTAATATGAAAAGCCTTTAATGCACAGGCTGTAATTCTGTAATGTACAGATTTCTCAAAAAGTAAAAAAACAAGCTAATTTAGGCCCTCTCTGTCCTCATGTTCTTGTGTATAGTAGCCTTGTTGGGGCTTACCTGGCCGCCAGCCTGGCCTGATCCGTCAGCACACACAAACTGCACAAACTCCTTGAGCGGGTCCTGCCCCGGGTGGTGATGGTAGCGGATGGTGGGGTGGGTGAAGTACGGGCTGGACTGCTGGATGATGGAGGGAGAAGGGAAGTGCAGAGAGGAGGCTGAGGCACGGGGGCTCCCTGCAGGGAACGGAGGACAGAGAGAAAGGTTAGCATCTTTGACTCAAGCAAATCCAGTGTAGCTGAAATGAAAGACCTCTCTGCAGTAATGCAACTTCATCTTAAAGGCTACATGTTTGTGTTTTAACATGTGTGCAAAAGCAACTTGATCTTAGGTAGCATGAGTCATGACACAAACCCAGTAAAGTATACGCACGCATACACAAAATCCTCATACACTGGTCCCAATAGCCGTCGCCTCTATATGGTGTAAATATCTAACTGCTAAGCATAATTGTCTTTTGAAGGTCCTGCAGCTGAGCTGTCAAAAAATACAACACATTAAAGCACTGTATTTAACTTTAGGCCTTGCATCTAATTTCCTTTCTGGGATTTTGTATTCATTTTGTAAAACACTAGGTGGCCAATCAGTCACACTGACGGGTTCATTAACATCCATTCACAAAGCTAAAAGACTCTGCCTTAACAAAACAGTTTGGTGAACACATAGTCAAGACGTGGCTTGATTCTAATAAACAGACCAATGGACTTTTGTCAATTTTTACAGATAAAAGTATGCTAGAAACCACATAAGCAAATGTATTACTAATAAAACTGAGAGACAAGAACTTGATGATGTAAGATGCCGAAGAGTCTTAAAATCTTTCATCACTGGTTCGCTAAATTAACCATACAGCTCCTGTATTTAAAGAAAACCATAAACAATTGAACCCCCCCCACACACACACACAATATAAAACAAGAAACACAAAACAAACCAAATGTCGTCATTGACAGACTAGTTTTACAGTAAGAGGAAAGTCATGTAAATACGATTTTTGTTAAGGGGACTGGAAGAGATCATAGGCTAAAAATTTCTTTATTTTAACAGTTTCTCCCTTCATCCTGATAGTGTGGTGTATGTGTGTGTGTGTTGGGGGGGGGGCATGAACCTTCGCCCTCATCTCTTGGCGTGCCAGCCTCCTTTCCCCTGGCCCAGCAGGCCTTCCAGCTGCCTGGGCAAGGCTGCCAAGCGCCCCTGCTCATCCAGACGAGGGCACCCCACTCCCAGCCAAAGCCTCGCACCCTCCCCGGCTCCCCCGCACAACAGTCTGCTCCTCTTCCCTTCTCTCGCCCTCCTTTCTTTCTCCCTCCTTTTAATCCCATTAGGGACTGGGCAGAGGCCAGTCGCGTTGGTAGGGCGTGGAGGCACCACACGCTGCAGACCCTCCAGAGCGGGGCTACAATGGCGGCAAACACAATCTGAGAACACAAAACAACGCGTGGCCATGGTACAAAGAGGGAACGCGACATAAGTCCCGAACCGGATCCAGTTGCACAGCACGGCATGTGGGAAATAAACTGGATCGGAGGCGAACACAGCCAGAGATGAGTCAGATCAACACTTTTGGGTGCAAAATCTTCTGTTTGCAAAACCACTAAGCCAGTATTTGATTGGTGCAGGGGTTTGAAAATAATGTATGCAGATTTCTTTAATTATTAGCTTATAAAATAAAAGAAACCACCATATGCTCTTCTGAATTTGTCGGTATGCTAGAACTGTTGATAGGGACTAAAAAAACTCACATGTACCAAGCCCATAAATGCAGCTTGTGCAAATGAGGTTAAAGTTGGCTTTTATAGTACTGTTGTATATTATGAAGAGTTCATGTGTTACGATACTTTGTTCTGTGGATAACAATAATACATAATTATCTGGTACTTTGTCTTTTGATTTTTTTTTTGTTTTGGTATTAATAGTGAATTTTACAGCAATGGCACATGCCCCAGCATCCTGTATGTAGGATGATGATTACTCATTGTGTCACAATAGTGCATGTTGTATTGGGATAGTGTTTTTTATTAAGTGTTTTTTGGTTTTCTTTGGCAACCCTTTTTTCTAGAAAACTCTTAATGCAACTGCCAATTCAAGATGTTGATTTAAAGGTTTGAAGTTGTTTGAAACACAACAACATTCCAGATTGGCCTGCAGAATCTGTTGTCTATGTGCTTTAAAAGGATCCAGACTCCCTGCAGAGGGCATCATATCACTCAGAATGATGTAAAAAAAAAAAAACCAAATACTTTAAAATCATTAACAAAGCAGTTTTTTAAAAGTTCAAAGCACACAGAGAGAGACCCAAATGAGTCCAAAAGTGTACAGTTGCACCCCGCAGACCAGCAAGAAACAAAGTCCACCCCCAAGAGTGGAAAGCACTTGACCATAGACAGACTGACAGACAGACAGACAAACCAGTCTTTCGTTTAAAAAAAAATAAACAAAAGGGACAGCAAAGTGTGAGGGAAGAACCCAGAAGGAGATGAAGTAAAAGAGGTTCCAAACACTGGAGCCCAAACCAAAGTGGCTTGTGTAAAAAACCTCAACCTCTTCCGCCAAGCAAAAGGTGACCCAGCACTTTGTGTGAGGGTGTTTCAGTTTTTTGGGGTGGGTGGGGATTGGGGGGTGTGTGTGGGGGCTCTGAGCTCTCACCTGGTCTCACTCCTGCCAGCATGGGCAGTGGGTGGTGGGTGAACGGCATGCGGGCAGACCTCGTCTGGCCGGACAGAGCGCTGAAATCGAATTTCCCCGGCTTCTTAAGAGAACCAGGCGACGAGAGTCCTGGCAAAAATGGGATCAACAGAATGGCAGAACAGAGATAGGAGGTTTTAATGAAACAGGCTCTGCGTTCGGATCTCGGCTTGATCTGTATGCTTTAGGAGAACAAAAAAAAAAAAAAAAAAAACCAAAACCAAAAATCACCTCAGTTGAAGCAGGAAAAGGATGGGAGAGGGAGGGAAGGGCTCTCTAGGCAGACTGTCAGTGGGAAAAAATAGCTGGGGTTGGGGTTGGTGGGGGGACTTGAAAAAGGTCCCATAAGACCCCGTTTTGATTTATATGTCTGTCTGTATGTCTGCCTGACTCACTACTCCACAATGGACACACATACAAACACGCAAATGCACACAGTCTCCTTTGAACAACCATAGGACGCATATGACACATATGACTATGGATATGATGGAACATTGTCAACTTACAACTTACATCCCTAATTGTACGGAATTTAACGAGCTGTGCCCCTAAAGTCACTGTAAAGGTAAGATATTTGTAATTAATTCTAAGACTTTCTAAGACTGGATTCCATTTCACCTGGAAATTCATTATTTAAAGACAAGCTTGAACCATAAAAGTAATGCTGGCAGTTTTAGAAGGACAGCCAGCAGTGAAGACCTAAGAGTAAATTACTGTAGCTATTCAACTACATAAACAAAATAGCACGCCTGCAGTAAATGTAAATGGCTTTTCTGTAGTATATGCCTTGACGTTAAGGACAAAAATAATGGCGGGACGATATCAAGCTCACGCAGAATCTCTTTTCAGATCCCCCTAGAATGACATCGGACCCTTTCATAGGTCTTCACAGAATCAAGTCACTGCTCTTTCGGAACGAGATGTTCTCCGAGAGTGGCCCGAGCACAGCTCGGCGCCAGACGAACAGGAGGACAGGAGGGGAGCGAGGGATGTGTGAATAACGAGGGAGGAAGTGCGAGAAACACAGGGAGAGAGCGGGCGACGGCATGCGCCCCTCGTATATAACGCCGCATAAAAGTGTCCTCCCGCTTCTATAAACGTCGACCCCAAAGCCATAGGGCCCGAGCTTTGGGCTGGTGAGCTATTCCAAAGTTTGGCAAAAACAAGCGGGCTAAGTATACACTGGGCTTACCAAGTGACCCAGAAACGCAGCCAAATGTGTCAGGGCTGAGGAAATAAAAAAAAGGAGCCTGTTTTATGATCATGACTTCTTGTGGCTGGTTTTGAGGGAAATTATTTTGATATATGGTAATCCAAACACGCAATTTAAGGTTCTAGGGCTTGTGGCAAGGCCAAAATGGTGGGCAGTTCTTTCTTAGACCTATGTGACTGAGTCACATTATATTACTGTGAAATCTAATGACAGCTTTGGCTGTCCTCCCTCCCTCTCTCCCTCTCTCTCTCCCTCTCTCTCTCTCTCTCTCTCTCACCCATACACACACACTCTCCCTCCCTCTCTCTCTCTCACCCATACACACACACTCTCTCTCTCTCTCTCTCTGGGTCCCTTTTACACTCTCTGTGTCCTCCTACTGGAGGTTAGGAGGATGCACAAACAGGCAGTGGGGCAAAAGCATCATTGAAAAAATCTGCTCAAATTTGAAATGGAACGCTGAAACCCTTCTTTTTTCAAATTTTTCTTTTAAAGTGAAACAAGTATCGAAAAGTAGACTGTATGCTCATTACACAGGACCGCGCCAGATGGAGAAAGACAATAAAAGGAGAAAGTGGAGACTCGTTTTCAATATAATGCAAAAATATTAGGGACGTATCGGAGTGTTTTATTCAAACGTAACCAAAGAGAAACTAGTATGTTTTCAAAGGTTGCCTCAGATAAGATGAGAAGCTGAGATAATGTGTATGGTCAGGTGAAGGTGCAGTCATGAAAAAAAAATCTTCAGTGGATGATGTGTAAACATATTAGTAAATCTGGGGAGAGTATTTTCACTCTTCCCATGCAGACAAGTTTAGTTTAGCCCTGCTGTCAGCCCTACGACAACCATTCCATGCCAGTGTCTTAAATTCTTACACAGGCACCTCATTCTGCTTTATGAGGTACTGATTACTGACCACCTGAATCAAATCTTAATTAATGAGGAAAAGTTTAAAAAAACACTGCTGTAATCAACACTCTCCTGTCGCAATGTGACCAGCTGGATAGTAAAACACTACTTGAAGTATGCGAAAGGTAATTATTGCCATTTTGTTTTAAAGTGAACAAGAGATTTATTTTCTATGAATTATTCAAGTTCTGTAAACACTGCATCATTTCTCTTATTTTAATGACATTTCCTTTAAAATTACGCAATACTTGCACCTATAAAAGGTAGCATTCTGCAGTGATCTCTTACTTTTTCCTGCAGCTATTTGAGTTCATATATCTCCTTATAAATGAAATCAACTTCAGAAGTTTCCCACCTCAGACCTACTTTAAATTTCTAAATGGTGATCTTGTGAAATGTATGAATTACACTCTATCTACTGAAACCCCACAGAATAAACCTACAGCTGACTAAATAGTTTTTTTTACAATTCCACTTTACAATTTTCATTCCTGATCCAGCTTTTCCTGCTCATATTGTCCTGATACAACCCTTAGTGAAGGATCACTGTCTACATCAGTTTTCAAACCTGTCTTCAGACATGCCTGAGACAGAGATGCGCACATTTTCCACTGTTTCAATGTACTGCAAGTTAAGCTAGAGAAAAAAACCTGTCTAGGGGTCCCTGAGGACCGTCACTGTGTTCTTAAGCATGCACTGAATTTCATCAAAGATTTTCAATGTTCCAAATGACATTCAGTTTCCTAAATGGGAAATATATCCAAATGAAATAAAATCACCATTTCACAACTCATTAAAAGCTGAGAGAGATAGACAGAGAGAGAGAAAGCCAGAGAGAGAGAGACAGAGAAAGACACACACAGAGAGAGAGAGACAGAGAGACACACACAGAGAGAGAAAGAGAGAGAAAGAGAGAGAGTGAGAGAGAGCCAGAGGGAGAGAGAGACAGAGAGAGACAGAGAGAGAGAGAGAGCATGACATTATGTGTTCTGGGATTAATGCCCTAAAATAGACATGCAGTCAGACCCACAGACATTCATACAAATGCACACGCACACGCACAAGGTCACGCTCCATTAGTGCATTTAAAATAAAGAGGATTTGTGTTTTTTCAGATGTTAAAAGCCATAAAGCTGGCTGAGAAAGTTCAGCAGTGGCGTGGACTGTCATATTTACACATGAGCTTCTGACTCATATTAGCCCATGTATTTTCATCTACTTAGCTGACCCATACAGGCTTAGATTAAGCACTCTCAACTTTCCGCTCAATGCTAAAAGTAACTGTGAAGCGTCTTCAGAGATGGGAAAAAAACACTGAGTGTGAACCATGTTCAAGAGAAAAAAAGAAAAAAATCTGTAAAAATGTAAAAAAATATGGCAATATTATTCCACATACAGCAAGTAATATCAAATTAAACAGAGTCCATACAATTCCAAATTAGAGACTGTTGCCATGATGGTGATTTAATTAATCCTTTAACATATGCGTCTCCGTCAGTGGCCGGAAACAGACGCCAAAATAAAAGCCTTTGGAGTTAAAGCTGACAGAAGTTCCTATGATCTCCCTCTTCCTGTCTACACATATGTGTGTGTGCGAGCGTGTGTGCGTGTGTGCATGTCATTTGTTATTTCTCTTTCTCTGTCCAGTTCCTGGCACAATGCTGCAGCAGACTGGCAGCCAATTCAAATGCTCCTCTGACCCTCCAGTCTCGCCACGCTAACAAGCTGGCTGGCGCACAAACCTCGAGCTGTCGCGCAACGGCACACGCAAATCTGCGGACAGTCGTACAACTAGCAATTTTGCCCCAAAAATCCAAAAACACACATACACCCAGAAACACTTGCAGGAGGATAAATATTAAAGCGCAGTACAGCTCTACACCGCCTTGTGCCCTGACCCTCACACACAGTCTCCTGGCATTCTAACTCATTCACTGTGGGACTGCATCGTTCAGTGGTTTGTTATTCTTATTCTTATTCTTATTACTGTTGTTGTTATTATTATTATTATAATAACAACAACAACATCAACAACAATAACAACAACAACAATAATAACAATAATCCGAGTCAAAGGCACATATATTTGTGATCCTCTTCATTTTTCCAATTTATATTTTATCTACGACCTCTTAGTATGTTGACTGGCATTCTAAATTGATTGACAACACATACTATAAATAATCTTAAACCATGATAAACATCACCTAAAATTATGTTAAACAATATTAAATAATGTCAATCAACAAGAATAAAAAAAAATGATAATACAAAAAATTCTAACAGCAATTAACACCAAAATTGAGAATAATTTACATGCTGAGGTTTATCTCTTATCTTGAACAGAAATATCAAAAGAATTAAATATAAGGATTAGATTTTAGAGCTTTTTAAAAAGATTAATAGTGGAAACACATTTACTGTGTTATCATTTAAAATGGGTTCTGCTGGTTAAGCTGCTAGTCTACATGTTGTCTATGCTGTGCATCATACTCAAGCGAGCCTGTGTCACCTAGTGCCTCTGGCAAGAAAGGGTTAAGTCAGAGTGAGTGAGAATAATTGGCAGAGAGAGACAGACAACGCAGAACTGGCTGAACGTTAAGGGACTCCGCACCCTGCCGCACAAAGAGCCAGGCCTAATGATGAATGACATCGCCAAACACTTTATTCAGGTACTGAATCACCTTTGGAGCGTAGCAGAGTGTCATTCCTTACACACACACACACACACACACACACACACACACACACACACACACACACACACACACACACACAAAAACACA
>JBBJLR010000029.1:11323748-11351248 GCA_037577145.1 Brachypetersius gabonensis
CACACACACACACACACACACACACACACACACACACACACACACACACACACACACACACACACACACAGAGGAACTGTTACATCCTCATACTTAAGGAAGATGAATCTGTACTTTGTTTTTACTAATATGACATTTTATAGTGCATAAACTATATATCAGACATGCCAGTGTTTGACATGAAGTTATTACAAGAATTATTACAAACTATTTCATGCATTAATCTACTCATTTTCTCATTCATACATTGCACTATATTGTGAACTTTACCTACATCTACATTACACTAACTATAACATTTCTTCGTTTACCTTTATAAACTATTTTACTCTTTCTTGCTGTTTACTATTTTACTCATTCATACATTATACTATATTAACTAATTTATTCATTTCTACATTTTACTATGTTAACTACTAGTTAACCCCGCCCATTGCAGCTGGGATAGGCTCCAGCCCCCCCCCCCCCCATTAAGGGGTAGATAATGGATGGATGGATGGAACTACTTAACATATTACTGTAATATATCACCTATTTTACTCATTCAGAAATTATACTATATTAACTATTTTATTCATTCCTACATTGTTAATTACTTTATTGATTGATCTAAGCTATTTTACTTCTTCCTACATAGAAACTTCTTTAGGTTTACTATGTCGCACTACATTAACTACTTCACTTCTTCCTCCAGACACAATTATTTCATTGTTATTTCAAAGGTTTAGCTTTGTAAAGATCAAGCATGGCTCTTGTAAGACTTTAACCCTACCATGCCTTCTCACCTCAATGAAATACTGACTCTGTGTTTCCTCTCTCTCTCGGAACAAAAGGCCTCTGGGATCTGCGGGAAGACCCCTGTAGAGAAGAAAGGCAGGGTGCTCCTGAGCTGAACTGAATGGGTTCTTTTCACGCGAGCCGAGTGCTGTTTACCCTGGTGCAATAATGCTCCTCATTTTCCAATCATTATTCCCCTCACTCGGACTATTACCCTGTCCACCACATCAGTTCCACCGCCTGCCCCTGACACACACTCATACCCATGTGCAAAGATTAACGATACACTAATGTAAACAGACACACTCAAACTGACGGCTAGTCCAAGACCCATTCATACACACACACACTGACACTAATAGGGTATAATGTGTGTGTGTGTGTTTGTATTTGTTTTCAGTCAGTCTTGACAAACGGCCTCCCTCTATCCTACCAAATATTACAAAATGGAAAAAACTTTGTGTCTGATTAGAGGAGGAAAAACGTTTTAGTTTTTGTGAAAAGAAGCTTTTAGTCTAAAAAGTCCTCCTGCTTGACCACACATTATATATGAGGCATAAATAGCCAGATAATAAATAATAAATCTCAAGTTGTGCTTTCGCTCGCTCCCTGTGCCTCACTACAAGCTACATGAGACCAGGCTCAGCGCTGCCAAAGCCTCCATTTTGATTTGGAACATGGATACTATTGGAGGGGGGGGGAGATCATCTGCTGCAGGCAACACACAAATTTTGAAAAAACCCATACGTTTGTATGGAAAACACCCCCCAAAACCTCTGAATCCTAAAAGCAACTTCTCGGTCAGATGGAAAATGAACAAACAGGATTTTTGAAGGAGAAAAAAACTGTGTATTGGTGCGGAGGCTTGTTTTCTCCTCCCGTCTGCGCTTTCGAAAGAGGTGTCAAAAACAGCGAGGAGACTTTTTTGCGAGAGAGAGGGAAGAGGGGGAGAGGAACATTCGTCAGGAAAGCGGAGGACAGGCAGGAGGAGAAGCAGGGCTCAAAAAGAGAGAAAGAGAGAAACGGGAAAAGAAAGGAGTAGAAGGAGGGCCGTTGGCAGAGGGAGCAGGGGCGGTTTGAAAAGCTGGCATCCTCCATACAGGGCTGCCAGGCAGCCACACCAGCCTGAGTTCCCTCTGCAGACCGCCTTTTGTCTCCATCTTGGCATTTCACGCTGTCTTTATTCTAGGCTTAGTCTGCTACTTCGTACTCTTGTTTCCCAAATACAATCATTATTAGTGCTGCTGTTGCCATTACTGACGCTGAAGCGTCTCGGAAACAGAGAATCACTTCCAGGCGATTTGAAGGTGTGGGGGAAGAGAACGCGCTGCGCTGCTCTGAGGACGTTTCTCAAGCTCAGACTTAGGTCTGCAGCTGGGTTTGCCTGTTCTGCTCCCGGAAAGTCTAATTTAAAGAGCAGCATTCTACTCAGTGCTGCTTCACCGGACAGAAAAAGAGTAAGAGAGAGCGAGAGAGAGAGAGAGAGAGAGAGAGAGAGAGAGAGAGAGAGAGAGAGAAAGAGAGAGAGCACTAGAATCTGCTGAAATCAGTCTTCTCTTTTTATGTTCCTCTCCTTATATGTTTCTTTTTCTAAATTAACTGACATTGAGCAAAACTGATCAGATGTAGAGGATGGGTAAATCAATTCATATATATATATATACACACACACACACACACACACACACACATATATATATATATATATATATATATACACACAAATGTACATATAAATTATTTTGTATAAGTATTTCACAAATATTTTTAACAAATAAGTATTTAAAAGTATTAATAAATGCCACACCTTGCAATAAATATAAAATACTTACATTTTTAAATAATAAAATCATGTGAATTCAGAGTATGTATTTTTATTTCCCCTCTTTCTTAAAAGTAAGTTACATAAGACACTACAAACATCCTTTATATTTAAAACATAAGTGTACACTTATAATACAATAGATAGTAGATTTGTCAAAGTGGGGTGCAGATTTTGTATGTTTATCCCAGAATGGTGGAATCTGTGTGCTTTTATCAAGTCTTTAGAATCGAAATTGTCTTTTCAGCAGCAACCCAGTGAGGATGGCGTTTTCTCCCACTTGTTCCCGTTCTCTCCGGCACACAGACGCACACAAAGAGGATCTCGGAAAGCAGCTTCATGAAAGCAGTCCAAGCTCGAGCATTTGCGGTCGGAACGGCAGACACCCTGTTTAACGCGGGACAAACGTGTGACCATCAATGAGTCAGATCGAATCGGCAGGGGACGGATGAAAGAGTTTGTTTAAACCAGTACATGCAGGCCGGTAGGGTGTTATTTATGTAACCCTTTAAACTGTGAGGACTTGGCTGTTGAACTCAGAAACACATCTTTTATTTATATTTTTTATTTGAATTGATAGTATTTACCAAATAAGTCTTAAGATTAATCACTGAATAATGAGCCTAGATAATAACGGAGCTAATGGTGAATTAACATTGTGGCCGTTGTGGGTCTGGTCCCGGGCCCAGGCCGGAGCGCTCAAGCAGCAGGGGAGCCGACCGCTTTCCAAAACGTGAAGCTTTGGCCTCGTTTACCAGCCAAGTAGGAACGTGTGCATTTTCTTCTAGCTCAAAGGCTGGGCTGCTCTCGCCGACCTTATCTCTCTTTGTTTCACGTCATGTCTGAGGGACAAAAATGCACTTGGCCCGAAGTCCATCGCTCATAGACTTGGAAGAGCACGCGGCGGTCGGCTCCCAGATTTTTCGGCCTTGAAACTACGTAAGCTGGAAGAATGAAGGGAATACGGGTGTTACAGAATGCAGGCAAAGTATTTCTCGCTCACACCACACAAGGGTGTTTACACTTTTTTTTAAGCTCTCCCGCTCGTCTCCCTGTAGGACTGCAACACCTCTCTCGGCTATCTTTAACACCTCTGAGGAGATGGCGAAATTATTCCGAAATCGTTCAAATCGCTGTGAAAAATGAATTTCATGCATGACAGGACTCTAAAAGTGTCATTTCCGCCATTGCTGTCTAGTTCTCTCCACTGAAGAAAAAAACAATACCGTTAGTGATACTCCTCTTATTGTTCAAGCCCTTTTTTATTCCCTTTACCCTCTCCCTCCCTCTCTCTTTCTGCTCTTCACATGTCTAGCCCACAGACCGTAGATCTGGCATCACCTACCATCGGCCTGCCTGGTCTCTGAACTGTCCACTCGATTATAGATGCAAGTGGACACATGTTTCTGGCGTGACTGTGTGAGAGGAAGAGCCCTACAAGAAAGCTCAGTCCAAATATGACTAAGGCTGGACACACCATCCATCACTGGCACACACACACACACTCACACACACAGCTCCAAAGCTAACAAAAACAATGCACCAGGTCACAAAAAAAATAAAACTAATTTGATTTGAGTATTCTTTGCCTCTCGAGCTGCAAAACTGACATCAGTAGACAGGATGGGCGTCCAGTCAATGAAGTTAATTTTAATAAGAAGAAGTGAAACCCAATTGCATTTTCATAGTTATTAAACACACATCAGGTAAAAAGGCTCACAAACTCCATGCAATAACTAAAATAGACACACTTAATATATAATGCTGGCCTCCGGGCCTTTGAGAACATGGTGTTCAGTCAGACTGCACTGAAACGTGAGGGCAATCAAAACCGAAAATGAAAATCAATTTTGTGTATGAGCTTCTCAAAAAGACGTCAGGCCTATTTGAAATAGTCATAAACCACTTATAAGAATGTGTCATCTTTTCCAAATAACTGCACATCAAATTAAAACCTTTTATCTCCAAAAGCAGGAACTTTACAACGTTCTTTCTATGTAAGTTAATAGAAAAGGTTTTATTAAAAGTGATTCTGCACACTTTAAAATGTTCATGTGGGGAAAAAAAACAAACATGAAGACAGAGTGACAATCTGTCAGCTATTACTTTCATAGGGGTTGCTGAGTTTTATAATGACTCATTTTATGATAAACCAGGGATTAAAGGGGTTAACTGAATAAAATAAAAATGGGTGATATTAGCGCGAAATGTTCCCTCTGCTGCAAATAGAGACATTGCAGTCTGTGAGCTGCTGGGGCAGTGATTGGTCGGACAGGTTAAAAGGCCTCCGATTAAGGGCCCGGGGCAGCAGGAGATAAGCCGAGAGGTGGCATATTGTGAGACAGGAAAAGCGCGGCACAACGGAGCAGCTAACAGTCACCCGCCGCTGAAAGGAGCTCCGCATGGGGCGTGAAATCTCTTTTCTGCCCCATGCCAAAGAGACGCATTACGGCCAAATATCCACACAATACAGGAAACAACTGAAACATTCAGCAGTGTGGAGATGTCTGTATAGCTGTGTATACTCTTTAAATCTCAAATATTTTGAGGCAAGGCAATAATTTCAAATACAACAGAAGCTTGGAGGGAAAAAAGATAAGCATGTCAGTAATAATTAAAAAGAAATTATCAATTATTATTATAATAAATTCTATTGTTTATTGTTACAAATTGTGTAACGGTAAAACAGCAAATAGAATGACAGTTAAAAAAGTAAACAGCCTGTTTGTGTGCGTGCGTGTGTGTGTGTGCGTGTGTGTGTGTGCGTGTGCGTGTGTGTCTGAGTGTGTTGGAGTGGTGGCAAAGCTTGGTAAGATGCCTGTGTGTTTGTTTGTTTGGAGATGGGGTGATAAGAGGCCTGTGTGTGTGTGTGTGTGTGTGTGTGTGTGAGTGTGTGTGTGTGTGTGAGTGTGAGTGTGTGCGCGCATGCACGTGTGTGAGTGTCGCTGGGCTGGGGTGCAGACGGGCCGTTCTCCTCGAACAGGCTGGGAGAAGGCCAGCTGTCACTATACCACCATTAACAAAGTACATGCTCAAATTAACACACACACACACACACACACACACACACACACACACACACACACACACACAGGATACACAATTAAAAGGCAGCACCACATAATACTATAATTGGGTAAACATGCATGTACACACTCTCAAACTTATCCAAACACCTCACCTAATTCATTCAAACGAAACACAAACCAAACAAGAATTCATTTAGCACTGATTTTAAATATGGTCCTGCAGGTTTACATACAACCAAACTGGAATAACCCTGCCAAAATAGACAGATAAATCACAGACAGACAGTTAGACACACAAAAAATAAATAAATACACACACTGAATTAAATAAATTCCATATAAAATGTATTCAGGAAAAAATTAATAATTTAATTAACAAACAGAACAAAACAGGCACACCTAATTCAAACCAAGCACCACTTTTTTTGCATCTTCCCAGCAAGTTTGTTTATACGAGTGTGTGTATTTGCTCAAGTAAATCTGTGTATTTATTCACCTCGGTATGTATGAATGTGTGCGTGCTTATGTGCACGTATGTTTGTGTGCGTATTTATTTGCCTGAGCATATTTGAGTGTGTGTGTGTGTGTGTGTGTGTGTGTGTGTGTGTGTGTGTGTGTGTGTGTGTATGAGTCTCACTGACCTGGCGAGTGGACGAAGTAGGCCAGGTACAGGTCCAGCTCTTTGACGGACACGCCGATGTGGTGCGGCTGCACGCACAGGCCGTGGTTGGTGCACTGTGGTGACTTGACGAGCCGCTCGCCGTCTGTGCTCTCCAGCGGGCTGCCCTTGAACAGGATGACCATCACCAGGTCCAGCCGCCACACCTTGTCAGCCTGCCGCAGGCAGTCGATGCGCCGGATCTTGCCCTTCTGGTCCGGGTTGGACAGCACGCAGCACGGCGGCTTCTTGCCCGTGATGGTTAGCACAAAGTCCTCGCGGAACTCGGGCCGGATGTCTTTGCGTAGCTTGGCCAGCAGGCGCGACGCCCACTTCTGCTTGATCTCGGGCTTCTCGCCCAGGAGCTCGTCTTTGACGGCGCGCTCCTCATCCTTGGACATGCGCTTCTCGTGCTTCTTAAAGTACTTGCGCTTGCGGGCCTGCAGGTTGAACCAGGTGTAGGAGAAGGCGCGCACGTGCGGCAGCAGCGCCTCGATGAAGGGATGAAACTCATCCTGGGAAAAAAAAAAAGAAAGAAGGGAGGGCGCATGGTGAATTTCCCAAACACAAACTGGTACAGCAGAGAATGACAAGTATTACAGAGACAGGCTCCATTCTAAAAGGGGAAAAATAACACAATATAAAAAAAAGAGAACTGCACTACAAGCAGAGCCTAGAAATAAACAAACTGATCTGATAAATATTTCAAAAACACTCAAAAATGCATGCATTATAAATCAATACTGCACTTTGTTATAAAGCAGATGACAACCTTATTGCACACATAATAACTGTCCAAAATTTGTCAATTTTTTAATCCTAAAAAAAACGAGTATGGAGCGAAGGACATGTAACGGAATTCCAAATTTCAGTGATTAAAGTGAAAGCGGTTCCTCTCTAGTCAGGTCAGGCCAAGACAAGCTTGGCGATCCCCAGCGGCAACAGAAGCCCCATTCAGCTCTCCAATAATACCTTCAGCACACAGCGCTCAGTGACAAAGCCTAAACCACGCCATGGCGCCCCTGTGCCAGGGCCGCCGTGCCCCAGCCCCTCGCCTCCAAGCCTGGCCACCACCAGACCGCGGTCAAACCGCGCCGCCTCAACACCTGCCATAGCGAGCGCTCTCCGCACAGCCAGCGGGCAACAGACGTCCAGGCATGTTCAAATCACTACGACGAGAATCGGCAGGCAAGCACCATCAAACTCACACTGCAGCAAAAGGAAGTAGAAGGAGAAAGAGCCTGATAGTTACCATGTTGCACTCTCATCATAAATTTGGCACGCTGTTCAGAATGGGGAGGGAGAAAAAAAAATCCGCCCGCACCAGTCCTTTTGCCACTCACTGCTGAAGCAACTGCTGGTTTGGCAAAGACCAATAAAATTTGGCGCAAAGTGAGAGAACTTGGTAAAAAAAAAAGAAGAAGGAAGGCAGAAGACACTCCAGAGACAGAAAAAAAAACACAGTTTGAAAAATTGAAAACTATTTGTTTTTCTTCCTCAAAATATCCCAGAGTCAAAAAAAGACACAATTGCTGCCGAAAAAAAAGTGTCAGGAAGAAAGTTATACAATTTTAAATTAATTATTTTTTTTAAATTACAAAAAAAAAAATGTGGAACAACTGGAAAAGTCACACTCAAAATAAACACTGCTTTTGGGCTTTCTAAAAAGATTTTTAAAAGAGGGAGAAAAAGAGAGAGAAAAAAGAAATGAAGCCAGACAAAAAAATCCTTGGCAAAGCGTAATTGGTAGTGGTGTTTTCTTAGATCTTTGAGTCCAGCAGAAGACTCAGAAAGAGAGAGCCACACACGCGCGCACACACACACGCGCGCACACACATTCACGCTCACTCTCTTCCTCACACATACATACACACTCGTGCAAAGAAGGGGGAGCTGGCGAGAGCGAAGCGCAGAATATGGGGAGGAAAAAAAATAGAGGAGAATCAATGTTGGACGAGCTCGTACGACCGCTGGCAAACCCAAGTGCTGCTTTTTTTCCTCTCTCTCTCTCTCTCTTTCTCTCTCTCCCTCCCTCTCTCTCTCTTGCTCGCTCTCTCTCTCTCTCTCCCTCGTCCTCTCTGCGTTCTTTCCCTAACCATTGCCTGAGCCTTTGCCAACACGAGTAGGGCCCACCTATTTGGCAACAAGATGTCTGTAGCCCAGCCAATGCGTTAGCTTCAAGAGCTGAAAGGGAGGGAAAAAGAGAAGGGGGTGGGGGGTGGGGGTGGCTGAGAGAGAGAGAGGGAAAGAGAAAGACAGAGAGAGAGACTGAGGGAGGGAAAAAGGGAGGGAGGAAAGGGAGGGAGGGCGAGCGCGAGTACGCAGTCCAGTCCGACGGCGCACAATTTGCCAATCTGACAAGTTCCTATCTGCCACTGAGGCAAAGTTCAGCGGACATGCTGCCATCCGCCCTCACCCACCCCATCACTGCCGCTGCGCCTCGCTATTTGGTCACCTGGCTTTGGCCATCACCTCCCTCTTCCTACCTGCATCCCAAACAGCTCCCTACTGGACAAACAACACACTGTTTAGGTGCAGAAGTCATACTTTTGTGTACTATGTAGTGAACTATATGGGGCGTACGGAGCCATTTGAGATCCATCTCCCCCTCCCTCTCACTCTCACTCTCTCTCTCTCTCTCTCTCTCTCTCTCTCTCTCTCTCTCAACTTGCGTAATACCACCTTGGCACCGGGTGACGGGAGAATGCACAGAGCTCCAAAAAAGTCCCAGCAGACCCCACAGCCAGCAGCTGCTCCCGGATTTAGCACCCCAAAACAAAGCCGTGGGAGAGCGCCGCGCCCCCTCTGTACCCCCCGAGAATGCCGGCATGCTCCTCTCCGATTTACAAACAAACATATGCCACGCTCGTCCACGGCTGCGCCCAACCAGCTCTGTGCGAGAAGTGCAGAGACAACCTTCCCTGTCACCTTCCGGTCCCCGAGAGACAATAAGCCCGAGTTGCTTTCACCTAAAGCAATAAGACCGAGAGCCAAAAGCACTGTGCTCAGGAGAACCTCATACATCGGCCATAACAGCATTCATATTGATGTGCGCTTTTGTTTAAACTGCGCATTAAGGGCCGAGTTCTTTCCCCATGTATGGATGATCTGATCTATCTGAAAGCTGCTTAGCTGTGGAAGGGAACAGAGGGCAAGGAAACACGCAGAAATGTTTACCAATACATGTTTTCAATACATCTAAAATAATAATAGAATCTTAGGAAGCTCCAGCAAAACTGGAATCTGTTCTATAAGCTTAAAGGGGGATTACACTGATTTTTCTCAATAATCATAAAGACATACATCAAGACATTCAGAGAAATTTGATGTGAAACGCTCCTTTCTAAAGAAACTTAAGAGTCAAAATTCTTCACAGCAGTGTTGATGGGAACCAAACTTCTACAGTCTCTCACAAAAAGTGACGGAATAAAATAGTTGGACATGAGGAGTGATGCTGTATTTTTTATTGCATTCACAACAGAGAGACACAGGAGTGTATGGTGAAGCAACCAAAGGAAACCTATATTTTGATATTCACCAGAATTTTACCATTACATCTAAAATCTCTAAAACACGGGTGGCTTTACTGGTTTCTCTGGATGGTACATACAATGGCTACATTTGCATTGTAGACATCCTGATTCCTGGTTCCCTTCACCACTATTGTAAACAAATCCCTAAGCTTTTCAACAATGCACCATTTCATCAAAACTATATTTCTGACTTTTATTCTCAGTTTTAGATTTGAACTGTGCAGAAATTTTCTTTCAATAAAAAGAGACAGAATTCTCTTTTAATAACAGCTTTCAGAAGCGTACATAAAGCGTACATTAATCAAATAAATCAACTGCAAAACTATGCATTTGCTTTTTAATATTGCTTGTTTAATGTCACGACGGACAAGCAAGTTAACCATTGCAGATGTCAATACTGGTGACTTTAAAGGGGAAGGAAAAATAATCTGCAAGTTAATGTAAAAAGATTTTATCCTCAGTACTTTTGGAGCATATTTATTTGTCCATTCATCATGAAATTTCAATACGATGTAAATGCAAGCTATTTTTTTGTAAATGCAAGTGTCAAAAATGTGACACATGGAAATACCATCTATTCCATTTAATATTGCTTGTTTACTCAGATTGAATCTCTTGCCCTTACGGAATCAACAGTGATGTTTTTCAAAGACATTAAACAGAAGTTTAATCCAGATCCAGATCCAGATCCAGCAAGACGATCAAATTAGTTGTCTAAGAACCATTTTAATCTCATTTCAACTTGAGTGTAAAATGTCTCTAGATGTTCGCCATTGTGGCTCCCCTTTTAGATTCACTTTTAAAGACTATCTCTAACCTGTTAAACGAAATCCCTGAGCACCAGACAAGGCAGATGAACTACTCAGAGAAAATGTCCAAAAATTGACGTAAACCATGTGCTTTCCTGAATTTACAGACAGTGCGACACAAAACACCAACAACTACCTGAAAAAGGCTTTTTAAAAATAAGCAGGGAACCAGACACAAACAGACATAAGTGTACATGTGGTTAGGAATGGAAGGAATAAAGTGCTTTAAAGAAACAGGCGCGGACACTGTTACTGAAGAAGCTGTTGCTGGGACCCACACTGACGGCTGGTTCTCAACCACGGACACGCGCGTAAATCTGACCCGCTTTAAAATACCAGGCGGTCATACACATGCAAATCCCCTTAAATCAAACGAGTCGTCCACACTGACCGCTGAAGGGGCGTCCCAATAATAGTGGGTATACAAATCCACCTGTCACAACGCAAACATCCCCCACTTATTTACCTTAAACCTCTTCATTACTGGGATCTCTTTCAAATGGGATTCAATGTGTCAAAACGAGCACCTGCTTAAGGTCTTTTGTAAAATGCTAATGAAAGACCCACCTGAGGCGGGGAGCATTTGTTTATGAATGCACTTGGTTCAGATACAGGCTGCACCCATATGTAAAGCAAACAGTGTGCTTTCTTCTGTAAAGACGGGGTCTTCAATGGCATTCTCCAGTGGTGACAGAGCTTCTGTTAGTACACTAAAGCTGCGCAGAATGCGCTCTTCAAGGCTTTTGTTCGGAGTAGCTTGAACTGAAGCACTGGCTAATTTTCAACCTGCAAAAATTGGGTTTCTGCTACAGACAGGTCTAAAATATAGAGTAAATCTTAAGCTCAGCTTATCTGTTTATATGTAAAGAGGTAAGACCACTAGGCCCACGGGCAAGCTGTGGATTCTTGGCACACGGAAAAAATTATTTATAAGTTTAAAATCTAAGTTAAAAAAAGAAAACCCTGCTAAACTTCCTCTAGAGGTAGAGCCGAAACTACTTAAGAGGGAGTTTGATAGTAGAACAGCACACAGTTTAAGGGCACAATCACACACATTAACTCTGAACACTAATTCAGCTCTGACTTAAAGCCCCTCTGAAAGTCCTAAAGGAGCCTCGCCCTTCTGCGCCCCCGCGACTCTCTAATTCAGTCTCACAATAAAGAGGGACTGAAAGTAAAAGTAAAAGACCCGGGTCGTGAGGGGGGCCGTCGCTAAACACTTCAGAGTTCAGACTACGGACACACTGAGACTACAGCTAATAAAGCCCCCCGACGGACCCTCACTAATAACCTGCTCAAGACACAGACTGGAATACTAAACAGATTTAAGGTTTTAAAATAATGTAATAGAAACACTATAGTTGTCAGTACTATTTGTCATCATGCTTGAAAAAAGAGCGCACACACACACAGATTAAAATTTCACATTTGGACCTGAGGTTAACAAACCAATTACATTAGTTATACCAACCTCGCTATTTCTCCATATACTGTATATATCAACAGAAAGACAGAGACAGACAGAGAAAGAGAGAGGGACGTGTAATTGTTTGGTGTACATCACTGAACTTGTTTAACGTCATGCCCCTTATGTCCAAGTGTGAAGTTTTAACCAGTTTTCTAAAACAAGCACATTTCAATGTAAATGTTTTGCCTGGTTTTAGTTATTAAAATAAGCAGACGTCTCGTGTTAATTTGCCTGGGCCTAGCAGGGCTTCTGCTCTGGGGCGGTAAAGCCGAAAGTGTTTAAAGACTGTTTGAACACTGGGGGTCCGAAACGATTTTTTTTTTCATGTGCACCAAACCGCGTGGAGCGTAAAGAGATGAGAGATGAGAGGATAGGAGGGGAGAGAAAAGACAAGAAGAGAGGAGAATAGAAGAGATGAGAAAAGAAGAAAAAAGACGAGAGGAGATGAAGAGACGAGAGGAGAGGCTCCGTGTGGTATCTTGGCTCTGGACTCTATTCCACCATTTGGGTTTTAGTTCCGTCACCGTCCCGAAAATCCGCCTCCAATTTATAACAACATAAATCCACTCAAACACCTAGAAAATAAATGCAGCTAAATTACGATTTGGCCAGAGACACAAATGTAAAAAAAAATTGCTTTCAACTCCCAAGCATGAACTATTTTGTATAATGTATATGATGTGAGTAATTTCACAGCCTGCATTATAAAAAAATAAATCTCTCGCTCGGCCAAACTCATTAGCTAATATATTTTCCTGGCATTCAGTGTTCATGATCCATATGCACTCGGAGAGATGGAGAAAGGAAGTGGCCCGAAACGCTCATTCCTCATTAGCTCACAAGAGACAACAGCCCACTTTCCTCGACTCTTCAGTTAAACATATCTGATCTAATAATGCACCTTGGCCAGTATTCAATATTTTCGGGAATGGAACTCCATTATTATTTTTTTATTTATCTATCTACCTATCTGTCTATATATCTACCAACTGATTTATTGATTTAGTTATTTATTTTTGCTTACTTTTAAAATTAAATTAAATTCAGCTATTCGGCAGAAAAAAAAGTTTAAAAACGTAAAATACAATAAAAATAATAAAATGTCACATATAAGGACAAAATACAGAAGGTATTAAAACATTAGCAGGCGTGCTAGAAAAGCTAAGTTAAATGTCGGACTGTGGATCTGAATTATAAAAGATTAAAAGAGGCTTTTTGTGGTCAGTGTGGCTCTTTTTGAGGTCAGTGTGTCCTCTCACCTGCTCCACACAGCCGGACAACAGTCCTGATACTGAGCCCCGGACCGAGAAGCAGCCTCCAGAAAACTAACCCGAAAAACATACGGCTAAAAACACAGGCCTGGTTTAGCCTAGCCGAAACGCACATGGGAAAAAAAGACGAATCATAATGATAATAATAATAATAATAATAATAATAATAATAATAATAATAATAATAACAACGCGCCTGTTCTGAAGAGGACGAAGCTGCTGAGAAAGTCTGGACGCTGCTTTCTTTCAGAACCGTCTGAGACGAAGCGGCCTATTGTGTCGCTTTGTCTCAATTCTGGGCTCGTATAGGCCTGAACACACTCTGCCAAGAGGAAAATTAACTCTTTCAGAGAAAGAAACGCATACAAGGTCAAGACCATACGGCCTTCTGTGTGAAACAAAAAAGAAAAATACAGATAATACAAAAACAGAGTTAAATAACTACACTAAACTTAATCTACAGTATTTACTGTAAGTGAAAAACAAGCTTAAAATATATTTAAACAATTACACACATGAATTGATTTTTAATTTCTTATTTCTGCGGTAATATATGTACCCTCTTGCACTTTAACACTTTATACTTATAAGAATTTTATGTCTCACCTCAAACTCCCTACATCCCCCTGTAGTTTCTGTTCATTAGCCTCTATTTTAATCTTTTATCAATTACTGTCAAATATAATAATTTTCAGGTTAGATTATGTTTGAAGCATTTTACTAGTATAGTTTACCTACTATTAAGCTACTACTAAGTTTAACAGGTTACCACTGATATAAAAGGTGAACCCTTGTGGTCTCTGATCAGTGTCTGGTTTGGAAAAAACACAGAAATTGATTATTCTGTTTGATTTAATTCTAATGGTATTATCCAAAAACTGCTCATAAGTTTTGCATTACCAGTGTTCATGCAACCCTGTTGCCAAGTGTTTGCAGCAAAGCACAAATATTAATTAAGATTTTCTTTTTATGGCCATTCATAACATGTAATTTTAAGTTAATTGTTCTCTAAAAACATTTAAGGCAATTGGTTGCAACAAAACGTTAAAAACCTGCATTTTAGTTATTTAAAAAGTTACTACACTGATTTAATTACACTTAGTCAAAGGAATAAATATTTTGAGCTGCATCAAAGGAAAATATTTGCTTTGCCTTTCTCAGAAATGTTTGCTCGGTGCAATTAAAATATAAATGTGTAACATAACACTTTATTTTAGGAATTTAAAAGCATTAGTGCAACTGATTACATCAATTATTTCAAGTTCAGCTAACATACGTGGGTTTACTGTGTGTATATTTTGGCATTTAACCAACTGCTGCTTACTAAAATCTTAGAGAGCTTGGCATTATGAAGCAATTAATTAGGCTTCATTGGAAGCAGGCTAACAAATTAACAGAATGAAAAATATTTAATTTCAAATTAAACTACAGGATGCTTTATTTACATTACCTAATATCATGTGCTTATGTAGCCAAGGTGAAAAAAATACTAGCCACAGAAAAGACACACCACACGTAACATCTCTTTAAAACCTTGAATACAATGTACTACGTCCTCCTGGTCTAATCCTTCTTCACAGAAATATGACTTGTCCAAATAAATAAATAAATAGAAACAGATCACAGGAAGAACTACCTTCCTGAGCCTCTGTATATTTAAGTTTTGGCTACCTGCACCGCAATAGTCATTTGGCAGAAGTTGTGCTATTTAAATGTCCTATTGAAATTCAACCGAGATAAATTAAGCTTTTTCCAAAAGCATAAACAGGCCAGGTTGGCATATTAGGATCCAGCTCACTCTGCGGAGCCTCCTGTTTGAAACACTGATTTTGTTGTTTACTGGATGTTGCGTGTTCCTCAGCTGGAGGCCCACAGGTTGAGGTCAGGAACTCTGGCACTGGCCGATCCATCTTCTGTATCTTTAACGTCACTCAAACACAAATCAAATGGACCTGCCTGAGGGGAACCTCTGCACCGAGTGATGGCGAGGAGAGAATCCTCTCCAGGGATGAAATATTTACGCGAGATGAGACCGATAATCACAAAAACGTAATTCATCAAAATGACCTCCAGTGTCTATGGCTGAAAAACAAGGAGTCTTGCAATTCTATCCGTGTTGGCCTGCAAAATCTTCATTCCTTAAAAACGATTTCATCCGAGTTTTCCGAATCATTTCCTTCCTCATATCATGGGCTAATTGGACACAGCCTGGTGCTCCACCCTAACGCGAGAGACTTGTGGGTTCGTTCAGAAGCAAAAGCTTACATTTGTCCTGCTGGATGGCCTACGGAGATTCTGTAAAAAAAAAAAAAAGTTGGCAGCACTAAAACTCACTGGCTTGTAAGACAAAAAAGTATAATAAAGCACATCATTAACGAAGTGCTTTTTACAGAAGTGCTGCGTTCAGATTTATTAATGTGGACGCAGTCAGATTGGACTGGGACCAAAAAGGAAGGACCTATATTTATAAAGGTGAAATGGCCAAGTCTCCCTTCCACCACGACACATGGTCGAAGCAGGTCCGTAATTCTGTCTCTGTAAGGATGTCTGGATCATCTGAGCTGCATGAGGCCTTAATTAGAGAGATTTGGGTTGGGGGCGGCCCGCTGTGCGTCCCTGACCCTGCCAGGGGGGTGACCATGACCCCGACACCCTACGGGGGAGGAGAAGACTGGGCCGAGCCGACTGACTTCACCCTCTGACCCAGCCAGAGAGGCAGAGAGAGAGAGAGATAAAGAGAGAGAGGGGGAGAGAGATGCTTGTTTGGAAAAATTGCTGAAAAGGAATTCATTGTTGTAATAAAACCTAATTTTTTTCACCGTTCTAACTACGCTTTACATTATTTAATCGATGCTTTAAGTTTTAATTTTATGTAACAGATGTATAGCTGACGTCTTACCGACCACAACATTTTGTGTGTGTACAGCATTCAGTAGAGTGTACTTTCAGAGTACTTTATGGACAGTTTTACTTTGACTTTATATTATATTTTATATTGTTCTTGTCTTCGTGTCTGTGTGTGTCTGTGTAGTGGCCTTTCAGGACGTTTGACTTAGCCCACCCCCTTACTCTGTGACGGAATGCTATATGAAACTTTCCTTTTAAACTGTACACTGCAACAAATATCTTTTTAACATCTCAATGAAAAACCTTTGTCCCTTCATTATTTCTTTATTGTCGTCTTCTCGGCCGTTATCTGACCACAAACACTGAACACTGAGCTTTCAAGAAAGTCGCCCCCGCTGTCCTACGGCCTTTTAAAATAATTCAATCTAAAGAGGTACAAAAAGTTATAGGAATGAGAAATGAAGGTCTGAATTCGTTGATGGAAGTGTCAAGGTTTGGGGGATACATTTTTTTCCCTTCACGTGTAACGTTACTGTTTCCGAAAGTACACTTTTTTTTCTCCTTTTATGACACGCAGAAAGCAGGCCGGGCCTACAGTAAGAGTGTGAGACAGTGTGAAAGTGAGAAGTGAGAGGCAGCAGACAGAGAGCAGGGTGTGAGCAGGAGAGCTGTGTGCTCATGGTGGCGTGGGGATGCCAGCCCAGACACGCCGGCGTGCCAGCGCTGAAAACACTCAGCTACACATAGCAGACAGCAGACCCAGAAACACACGCGGTCATCTTCTGTCTCGGACAGTGTCTCTGACTGGAACATGCCTCTGTCAGCACACGCATGCACACATCGAGCCCCGTTCACACCCCTAGACAGAGATTGTCTGTGATTATGATTATGCAGAGGTGTGAGGCTGGGAGCAGGTGTGTGCAAGCGTGTGCGTGCGAGTGCTGGCACAGGTATTACGCAGCAGGCATGTCTGCACCTCCGCTAACGTTCCGCTGCACGTCTGTTTTGCTTTCCCCATGGACGGGGAGTCAGGCACTCAGGTGAGTCAGGAGCGATAAAAGAAAAGGGCCAGGCAGCAATGTGACGTCACACACACACACACCTGCGCTGAAAAAGTCCATTGTTTCCACTAAAATACATTAAAATACATTAAGTAACACGCCCCCACTGACAAAACTGGGTTGATGCAATATATTCCACTCATTTTGAAATGATGAACGCATGTGAACATACCACTCAAAACACTCAAAAACCCTCCTGTTCTGTCTCCTGTAGTGACATCATATGTGTCAATCCACCCACACCCGCACCAACCGTACAGTTTCGCTTCCAACCTTATCAGTCCATCTACTGCAGCGCAGCGTCTTCCTTTGTGAGCAAACAATCCATCCAAGTATCAATTCAGCTCCACATACCTAAGTGTCAGTTCAGGGAAATCTGGATATCAGATGAAAACGAACTATTTCCCACATCTGTCTATGTCCAAAGAAGGGTAAAACACTCTGCCTTTCTTTGTTTGGTTCCTGATTCTCTTTCTTGTGGTCGATTTTCCCCTTCTCTCTCACTCCCTTTCTCCTTCACTCTCTCTCTCTCACCCACCATCCAAAAATATCATACAATCCATATGCAACCAAAGGACTCACTTTTTAAATATTGTTTTTATTCAACATTTGCAAAAAAGAAACTATTTTATAAATATAAAAATTAAACAATTAGTGAACATTTAATTTCTAAAAGAAAATTCAACCAGCAAAGTGTTGATACTACTGGCTGGTTGTTGTTGTTAAAAGGTTCTGTATAATCAGTTACTCATGATAACGATACTCACAATTTACTCGCGATAACGATAAAATATTGTCATATTGTTCACCCTTAGAGTCTTTCTCCCTCTTGTTTTCTCTAGAACAGCCTTATAAATGTCCCTTTGGTAATCAGTCTAATCACTACTCAAAGCCCAGATGGTTATTAAAGCCCACACCAGGAATAATAAAGTAACACCAAGAACTTCACCAGGCAGAAACACACACACACACACACACACACACACACCGATCGTGGGCGAGCCAGTGATGCAGAAAGATCTTTGAAGCGGTGCTTGGCGTTGTTTGTAATTACCCCAGTTTACAAACCGGCGCGTTACTATGTGTGAAAAATCTGCAAGCAATTTGTGGCCGTGGAGGGAGCAGAGGCTCAGCGCAGCATCGCACCGCGTCCCAGCGGACCCTGAGAGGAGCTGGGGCTCCAGGGCCTTCAGGCACGTAACGGCACATTCCAACCCAACAGCCGCCACTGCATTAAAAAATCGGCTCGTGACCTCCCTGGCGATATATCGACTCCAGACTTTCCACCAGCGGATCACACCTGAGCTGAGCTGCCCTGTATTTACTGCAGAACTCGCCTGGGTACTGCTGTCCTTTCAGACACTTAATCACTGTGCTAAGCAAACACTGGTACTTATTCATAATGAGTTTTAGTCAGAGCCCTGATCCAGGATCAGCTCACCTGTGTTAACCCTTTACAGTTAGAGAGACTGCACTTCAGCTCCTCAGCCTCAGAACTACACTACTTGGATATTAGTGCCACAACCGTGAAAAAATAACTACAGATGGCTCTGATCTGATTTTGTATAAACGTACTGGGCCAACGGCTGCAGGAAGCGCTGTATCGGACTTAGAATTTGATCAAATCCTGAAACAAATCTAGCCTGGCGCAGTATAGTGTTGTTAGATGTGCAAATCTTGTGTGTATGAGTAGTGATAGATTACTTATAAAAAAACAGCTCATTAAAGATTCTGGATTTTAAAGAAAAATACGGAACATCACGTACTTTATTACTATTGGTTGAAAAAAGTAACATCATGCCAGCTCTCTAAAATATCCTATTAGTTTAGTTAATAAAAAAAATACCAACAGCTTAATAGTGAGTCCAGGGTTCAAGAAGTTTATTGAGATTTACTGCATTTACTGAGAGAAAATACATTTGTCCCATTGTTTCAAAGAATGTCCAAATGTGAGATGTAAGCATGTTACACCAGTCTATGTAATTTACTGTGATTACAGCAGTATACGCGTTGTGATCTTGATCAACAAAGCCTGTTCGGTGTTGTACAACATTACTATGATACCATGCATGCCTGTGCTTTTTCCTCCTTATCTTATCTAACAGGATGTGCGCAAATGCTGCGATGCAATGTAAACACAGCTACAGCTTGCAAACAACATGATTTATAAAAGAAAATATGAGAATGAAAAATTTCTTGGCTCGTAAAGTTTGCAAGATGAGTGGAAATGGCACCTAGGAATCCGTGTTTGATTAAGGCTAGTTTGTCTGGGATTAAAATGGCTGGAGATTTTTATTTTGTGTGAAGAGTTTGTAACCTCAGGACATCTCCACCTGCCTGGAATTTAAACTCTGATGCCAACTAAACGTCCCAATCCATAATCCATCTACCTTACTGCTGGCTAAGAATTTTGAGACACCACCCTGAATGTGTACTAGGTGTGAGATTGAAGTTTTTGCGTGCATGTGCTGGCAGTAGGCTGTGCCACGACAGGCAGACTACGCTCGCAACAGGCCTGTTTGTTCACTGGGTGAAGCCCCGTGGCCCTGGGTCACACTGTCAGGCTAAAACACAGCCCTTCAGCACTCTGTACTGGCAACAGTACTTTTATTTATCAGAGAAAGGTAGAAAGTAAGCCAGAGAAGCCACAGTCCAACAGTAAAAGGGATCTGCAGCATAAAAGACTATGCAAAAGTCCTGGCAATCTTTTTGATTATTTCATTTGTTCAGTATCTAGTTTTCCTAATACAATCCGCTCTTAACAGCCGCTGGTAAAGCTTTTGTACCATGATGAGTCGCAGATCACAGTTAAATCTGGACAAAAAGGAGGGGAAAAAAACCTCCAGTGGTAGAATTTATTGGCTGTTTATTATTCCCCTTCTGGCCGAGTTGCTTTGATGTGCCGATAGCATTGTTATTGCAGCATTATCGGAAATCTCGAGCCTACTTAACTTGGGTCTGATTTCGACATACCACAAAGTTATCTGCATGGACCGATGCGCGCGGCTGGCACTGCTCTGATTTTCATGTTCATTGAGATTCAAGCCGAGGCTTAGCATTGTCAGGCCTGTAGAGGACGGCGGTGAGGAGAGAAAACCTTTGAAAACGCAATTAGCACCACATATCGGCGCGAACCTTGGGTTTTTATTCACGCATAGACATGCTACTCTGACGTGCCTTGAAAAAATAAATAACTGAAATGGATGCATACAAAGGACGCTTTGTTTGAAAAGCTGGATTCATATAATGATGAAAAAAGAAGAAGAAGCCACGCTGCTCGGGGTGGGGGGGTGGGGTGACAAACAAAGTGTGGCATCAAGCGTCTAGCGGCGGCTACTACCACACTGACCATCTCTGTTCTTTTCAGTCAGCAGAGCTCTGACATCATCTGACTACGCCAGCCTTGCTGCACACTGCTTTTGAATGGACAAAGGACGGTCCACATCATGTATAAACTATCCTCAGACCTTCGAACCTTAACCGGTCGCAGCCTGTGCTTAACCCCTGCTATTATTCCTAAACCTAACTAACCGTTCTCTGCACTTCCTATCATGGTTGATGTGGTAGAACATCCAGGCTGCCCTTTGTGGTCATTTCACACTTCACAGTTCTAAAAAAGTCACAATGCTGGGGTGGGCGCTCGCCTCATCCAGAGCTTTCCCGTTGGCCGCTGAAGAGAAGCTTCTAGCAAACCAATTGGCTGGTGTCCAAAACGTGGCCATGACATCAAAGTAAGCAGCAGTAGATGAGTTCACACAGAGCTCCATCACACACCGCAATTTGGGTGTATGGTATCACTCTGACCGCTGAATATCCAAACAGAGGGAGAAAGCGATGATATGGTGGAGAGCAGGAGGGAAATGTGGGCAGCAAGGATAAACAAAGCAGGGGGCCAGAACCAGGCCTGCTGCACGTCTGGAGCTGGAGGAAATTTAAGGGTGGTGCAGATCAGAGGCTGGTGTCTTTTAAAAGTATAAAAGTACATCACAATGCAAAAGATGTCTCACAAATTCTATTGGTAATCAGACTCAATTGCACTGATTTGTTAAACATTAGAATAGATTATCATAACATTCAATAAAGCAGTGGTTCTCAAACTGGTCCTCAAGGCCTTCCAGATGGTCCATTTTTATAACTCACATAGATTCAGTGCAAAAATGTGTGTGTGTGGGGGGGGGGGGGGGGGGGACCCGAGGACCAGTTTGAAACCTTCCCCCCCCCCCCCCCCCCCCCCCCCCCCCCCCCCCCCCCCCCCCCCCCCCCCCCCCCCCCCACCACCAGTTTGAAGACTTATACAATAAAGTATTTATTCATTTTTTGAAAAAAAGTTATAAATAATAAAAAAAAGATAGATAATATCTGGAAAAAAAACATAAAATAATAAGTTCTAGTCATTACGGGAATTACTGAAAGGAAACTGTGTAAACAGTTTCTCCTGGCGTATTTTTGTATTGTAATTCTGACAATAAGAATATTTGAATCAAAGTGAATCTCACAGTTTACTTATACAAGTATATATAAACAATATAACTGTAAAGTCAGAGACTTCCACTCTTGGTGAAATGAATGACGGTGTCGGAGCGAGGCTCCCAGACCACGCGGACCCTCACCCGGCTCACACGCGGATTCACACAGACTGTACAGTTGCCGAGCGTTGAACGCTCCGCAATCAAAGAAATAAAGGGGCAATCTAGCACACAAACAAGAGATTTCCCCATCGCCGCTGCCAACACAGCCGGGCCCTCCTCTCGCAGAACAAGGGATGCACTATTGACTAAATCCCCCCTCCTCCTCTTCCCTCCCTCCCGCTCTGTCTTTCTCCCACTCTACTATTTTTCTCTCTTCAGTCTCCCCCTCTGCCAGTCTGCGAGGCGTAGTGCCAACCCTTTCCACCGCCGGGCACTCTGCCCTGCCCTTTATGCAAATGCTTCAGTGCCGGCCCCAACTCACAACCCTTACTGTCTCCTCTCTGCTGTGCATACTCTGCTCTCTCTCTCCCTCTCTCTCTCTCACTTGCTTTCTTTCTTTCCCCTTGTTTCCCTTATACCCTTTGATTGTCACTCTTTATCACCATCTTCAAGAACTCACAACCCTTACTGATCCTCTCTGTAATGCCTGGGCACCTCTCTCTCTTTCTCTCTCTCTCTCTCTCTCTCTCTCTCTCTCTCTCTCACTTTTCATACAGTCATTTAAATCCTTTCTTTCTCTATTGCTTTGCTTGCATCTTTTCATTTTGAGTTTTTATCATGACCTCTTCAATCTATCTGCCTATCGTATCTGAGTACCTTCTGTTTGTAGATAAACAAGAAAGGTAATATGTGTAACTGTGTTTGATGGCTTTTGATTGGTGGTCTACTTGAGGATAAGATATTAATTGGATCTGTTTGTCCATAACAGGCCTGATAAAGAAATTTGCGCAGAATGAGGAGTGTGTGTATACTGGCATGCGTATCTCACATGTGTAGCACTGTAGTGCCATTAACTACGCTATGAAAATATTTAGGTTAAACCAGAGAGCAGGAAAGAGAGGCAGAGTGTGGGAGAGTGTGGGAGAGTTTGGGAGAGAGAGAGACAAAGACAGACAGAAAGACAGACAAACAGTCAGGTTTCCTTTGCAGGCACCCACGTCCCAGACGGAAGGGGCTGGTGTCACCTCTAGGCCTGGTAGTGTGCTACATACACACTTGTACAGGAAAAGACTAACACACAGACATATCTCTACCTGAACTGATACACTCTGTCTTACATGGTGTGAATTTACTCATAAAACGTGCTCTATGTAGTCTTAAAGGGCCCATATTTTTGTTTTTTATTTATTTACAAAACATTGTGTGGGTTTAGCACCAAAACTGTCAAAATTCATTTTACATGATCATTTCCAAGGTATTTTTTGCCTTTAAGACTAATATATTCATATGAGCTGTGCTCTGATTTGAGCCTCATTAAAAAGTCAGTCTGGCCTGAAAGACTCCTAATAACCTCAAAAAGGGGCTAAATCTCTACAGGCTCAATAGGTGGATGAGTGTTTTTGAATGACATTACAAAAACAGTGAATTCACAACAAAAGCTTAGTTCCCATATATGGATGATATAGACTGGGCATGGAATGGTGTGTTTTGATGTTAGTCTACATCAAACGCTTTCATTAAAATAAGGGAACATTTCGGTTTTCCATTTTATGGGCCCTTTAACACATATAAGGACTCATTAGACCTCTCATTCTCATAACTAGATAACTTATGAAGACAAATACTGTATAATAAACTAGGACGACTAGGATTCAAAGGGTTAATAACTGAGGTGAGGACTGAAGAAAGAAGAATGCAGATCATTACAGAGGAGGCTGTAACTTGACGCGAACACGTGCCTGACATTTACTTACAACGTCTTGAGCTTCTGTGAGAGACGTGCTGAAAAGCTGCCCTGGCTAAGAGGTGAAAAAAGAAAGAAAAAAAATAGCTGCTGTATAGGGGACATACCACGGGTGTTTTGAGGTAAGCGGTGCTCTTGAACACCCTTTTCCTATCGGTAAATATGACTGCCCACATCCCTTTCCCCTCTTCCTGAGCAAACTTCCTCACACTGAATTAATAAAGATGCAGCAACCTTGCAGCACCAGGAAACCAGAAAGCCGACGACAGACAGCAGCAGGAGGGGTAAACAAAACAAAGCCATTGGCCAATCCAGGGCCTGAACTACCCCTGCAGCAAGATGGTTCAAGGGACCCAAAGCCAAAGGAAGACACAGAATGCGAATGAGACGCCTTCATTTTGTTGGTTGGAAGAAACCACACAGATGAAACTCGTTTTCAAGTTCTATCCAAGTTGGCAGAGCCAGAGCCACGACCACACTTGCAGGGATTATATTTTACACAAAAAAGCTAATAAACAGAAAAGCACACAGAGAATTACAGCTCCAAATGCCACAGCCCCACCCCCCACTCCTTGCACTTCAACCTGCAATTCCAATCAGGTGCCTGTATATTTCCAGAACATCTGAGCATTAGTAGTTTTGTCCAGCCAATTGCGAACTGGAGTAGGGCTGTGCCGTAAAGCACAGGTTTTGGCGGGCAGAGTTGCAGGAGGGAAATGAATAAGGTCTTTTTCTTTAAGCTCCCAGATCAGGATTCTTAACTATGGGATTTGGTAGCAGAGTCTCTCGCTCTCTCTCTCCCTCTGGAGGGGAGTAATTGGGTTATGGAGCACAACCGCATCATTGTTTTAACAGTGGAAGGATTGTACCGGCCAAAGTCCCACCAGCGACATGCCTCGCTCACGACAAATGTATTTTAAGGAGGAAAGCATCTCTTTTTTCTTGTATTAGATGCTGTTGTGCTGTTTTTTTGCTTGTTTTGACTGAACAAGACAGCGAGGGAGGGGAGGCTAGGGGTCTCGACACTGCTTAGGTATTCACGTTGCCCTAATCTTGGCACTGTGAGTGATTCCTAACCGATGTAATATGGTTATGATCCATTCACATTTTTCCCCAGTCCTGCGAGAAATATAATATGCCTGTATCGGCTGTTTTAATCACATGCTGCTTCCAGGGCAAAGAAAGAGGAGAATACAAATAGCATTGTACCAAAAAAAAAACTGTTCTTTTTTTCCTTATTCAAAAGGAGCCCCTTGAAATATAAAGCATGTTATTCTATGAGGACAAATGACAAGAGTTCAGGTAACAAGGCTCTCTGGTGCTTGAGAAGTTTAGCAATCTATCATAAACGTGAGGAACTGTGCTTTACCCAGTTCTTCACAAAGTTTTGCCTTTGTTTCGTCCATGCTGGATAGCGCTGCATTAATTGATGGGGGAGAAGGAAGGCCATCCAACCCACCCAGAGACAGCAAAGTCAATTGTGTTATATTGGACTACAGACGGTTATAGGAATAAAACTCTCAATCTCTCAACAATATCACGAACAGTTAGGTGGGAGCTCTGAAGTACGTTTTTCAGTTTTCACAGTTTGAAATGGTTTATGTACCTTGTGAACTAAATAGCATTATACCATTTTTCCTTTTTCAGTGTTGTAATAGGTACTAATGTTGATACCCTCAGTATTGGCAGATGCTACGTTTGATAAGCCTTACAATCAGATTGCTGTAACTGAAGCAGTTAGCTAACAATGAGCTTCTAAATGTAGGCCATAATGTTACCCTATAGAAGACCTGCATAACTAATATCATAACCACACATAACACTCAAGAGCAGTCAGCACAAAATTTCTCCTAACAGTTTGAATAGGAGCATTAATTCAAGTACAACCACTCGCAGGTTTTTTCTGAGATTTTAAGACAGCCACCTCTGCACTTGCTCATCTGGTCAGGGCTCGAGTGTGTCTTTCTGAAAGCCTTCTTTTCTGTGCTGTGTGCGATTTCTCAGCTCACATATGGCTTCTATTGCAGACGTATTCATCAGAACTACGTCAGGCGCTCTGCAGCTGGACCGAAAACAACATGGGGAAAGGGAAAGAGGGAGAGAAAGAAGGAGATTGATTAAGAGGACAGAGGAAGATGGAGTAGAGGAAGGCTGAGAAAGACGGCAACAAGAAAGACTGAGAGATAGGCGAGGAACACAGAAACAGAGAAGCGAGAGAGAGAGAGAGAGAGAAAGAGAAAGAGAGAGAAAGAGAGGCAGAGAGAGGAAGGGAGTATTATATGATCCAACCAATAACAAATCTGCACAAACAAATCCGTGGCCCTATTTAATCACCGGCGGCTGTATTCTCATCTGCTCAATGAGCTGTAAGAAATCCACTCTGTCACAAAATTCGCCGTCAACACCAGAGAGGGGGAGCCTCGAGGAGTCTTAAATTAGCATTACTGTCCTGGCATGTAAACATAAGGACAAACACACACCCAGCTGCTTCCTGCAGCCACCTCATTCTCTGCGCTTTATTTGAGCCCGAGTCAATACATGACTCCAATTCCTGCAGACTCACAGTTCCACTTCGATTCTATACATTACTTGCAAGCGTGTGCTGCTTGTTTAGAAGGACAATGAGCGAGAACTCGGTAAGATGGTGTGACCCTCGGAGGTATGGTTCATATTTACAGACCAAGCAGAACAAAGAAAGTGACACATGAAAACAAATGGATTTGGACGCAGGGGCAGACGTTCTCCTGCTCATTTTGGAGAGTCTGGTCTTTTCTTTGTTTGGACTTTTTTGCGCACATGGTTAATGTCACTCGGAGTTACGCCGCTGCAGCGCTTGTGTGTTTGGGCTCAGCAGTGTTATTCTTGAAACATGCGGAGCCTGTAGAGAGTACTGAAACGCGCTAAACCAACAGGAAGTCTTCTTTCTCACTTACTCGTTCTCCAACGTGTCCAACCCTTCATCAAGTCTTTAAAAAAGGGGCCATGAAATATTGGAACATATTGTTTCACAGTCAGGATCTGAAATGAAAAGAAGTTTTAAGAAAGAAAAACCAGACGCTCTTGGTCATCTTGATAGCCGTGCGTGAAACGGGCAGCGGAGTCGCTGGCCACCTCTTAAGCCAACCCATTTGAAGTGCTGGGCTTTTCTCTGAGAAGTGAGCCATGGGTATCTTAACACATGGCCCCTCTCTCAAAGACCACCGCAATGATATCATGAGCTCACAGTTTGTGTGGGGCCTGCCTGTAAGCTGATTTGTAACAGGAGTGTCAAACAAATGTATAAAAGAACTTGGATATGAAGGGCAAAGTAATAGAAAAGACATGTAAACTTCAGATACTGTGCTTGACGTGAAGTTTCTGAAACTCCTGACAGAATGTTTGGGACAGCTGCTGGTCTGAGGCCAAGTGTTCACTGTTGGACTGTCTGTTGAACAGACAGAAACTGATTCTTGCACTCTAATGTTCTGCACTGGGCCTGTCTCAAAAAGGCCTACAGCCTGTGGCCTGAAACCACAACTAGCAAATGCTCACAGGAATCTCTTTCCCTCTCTCTCTCCCCCACAGACACACACACACACCCTCCCTCGTTCTCTCTCTCTCTGTTTGCTCACAGCTGCCGATCCTCCGCTGGGTTCATGTGAGGTAAAGATATGCTATATTATGCAACCGCGTATAGATTTTCCACCGCTGGCCCTAAGCCAACTTCCTGCTTGCACAGAGAGAAAGAGAGAGAAGGAAGGAGCGTGAGGGAACCAGAGAGAGAGAGAGAAAGAGAGAGAGAGAAGAAGACAAGAGTAGCCCATACTTAGTTCCCGCCAGTGGCAAGCAGCACTTTCCTTTGCCATTTCAGGCT
>JBBJLR010000029.1:11360222-11373718 GCA_037577145.1 Brachypetersius gabonensis
ATACACGCCTAGGCGTGTATATATATATATATACACGCCTAAACCACCTTTCGCCAATGCCCCACCATTAAATATGAGCAGTATTGCACGGTGGGCCCAAATTCTTAATAACTGAAAGAGTCCCAAATCAGATGAGCAGCAGATGATTTCACTCAAAAGCCCATTCAGTGCTTTAAAGAAGAATAAACGCATGAGAGTTCGCTCGGGCTGCCGAGCGAGCCCTTTGTGCTGGAAAAAAAAACAAATAAATAATCAAATGAAAGCGTTAAAACAATAATATTTAAACAGAGTCAGAGGCGAAAGCACTGGGCGTTTAACAGTTTGAGCTACTCTTCTTTTCTTTTCTCTTTCCTTTTCGTTCCCCGGCCTGAACTCCCGAGAGAGGGCTCGGCGGAGGAGCTGGGAGTAAAAATTAGCCCTAAAACTCCTCAACTGAAGTCCAAAGTCTGTGTGTCCCTCCTCCTCCTTCTCTCCCCCTTTTATATCAAACACACTCGCCATTTTCCCTCTGAACCACATGTGGAACGAGAGGAAAGAGTAAAGCAGAGCTGGAAAAACAAAAAGAAACTCAACTAAAGCAACAGAACCGAGCTACGATACCAAGTGTCAAGCCGCTGCGTGTGTGTGTGTGTGTGTGTGTGTGTGTGTGTGTGTGCGCGCGCGCGCGCCCGCGCGTGTGTGTGTGTGTGAGAGAGAGAGAGAGAGAGAGAGAGAGAGCTTAGCGAAAGTGAGGTTGTAAACAAGAAACTCAGGTAAAGAAGCAGAACCAAGTTACGACACAAACAGGTTAAAAGTGTCACCTCCCGGGGTGTGTGTAGGTGTGTGTGTGTGTGTGGGTGAGAGAGAGAGAGAGAGAGAGAGAGAGACAGACAGACAGAGAGAGAGAGAGAGAGAGAGAGAGAGAGAGTGGAGAAGCGGCTGGGTTTACCTGTGTCAGGCAGTACGGGGAGTACATGTTTTTGAGCTTTTAGCTGTGAGAAGAGCTGCAGACGGATGGAAGCTCGCTGTGGTGCTGCATTGCAGTCGCTCGCTACTCTGTCTTTCTCTCTCTCTCTCTCTCTCTCTCTCTCACTCCATGCTCTCGGTGCTAACCCCGCCTAGCGCGAAGTGAAAGCTCCCTCTAAAACTTTTTGGAGGAGGGAGGAGAAAGAGAGCGAGAGAAGGGGAAAAACTTTCTCTCCCTCCCTTCGCCACAACCCTCAACAGCTCGCCCACTCTTCTCCGGCTCTGTAGATCAGAATGAGCACGGAGAACTGCATTCTGTGTGTGTGTGAGAGAGAGAGAGACTCTCAGGATGCTAAACTACAGAAAACAAGGCGTACGTTAAGTCAAGGTAGCACAGCAGCCAGTGGTAGTCCAGCAGAAGGTGTGTGTGTTGCAGAGCTTGTCATGGAGGGCAGCAGGTTTGATACAGTACTGTGCAAAACCTTAGACACCTATCCAGACTGTGTAAAATCAATTTCTCAGTGTGTCTTTTTTTACTGGCAAAACTAATATCAGAATAAATCCAAACAAACAAACAAACAAAAAAACAGTGAAAAGTATCAATATGTGTTTTGTTTGTAAAAAAAAACCAAAACAAAGTGAGCTGGTGAGGAGAACACAGGTTCGGTTCCAGATTTCTCTTTGATGCTTCCAACTGAGCTTGGATTTGTGAAACTCCATCACATTTAATTTACTGAAGGACTGATTGATTCAAACTAGATTTTAACTAATACTGGGCATCCACAAGAAACATACTGATATACTGTAGATACAAAAAATATCTATTTACTGCATAATTGTGTTTGAATTTATTATATATAGTTTTATTTAGTAAAATGTGGGGAAAAAAACTCACTCCTAATCTATAGTTTGTAGATTCACTCAAGTGTTACGGGTGTAGTGATGCACTGTTCTGAGGTCAATGTTTAGTTTCCACTGTTTCTGTTAATTAACACAATTAGTTAAATGACTTGGACAGAATGGCCCAGTTCAGAAAAAAAATTACATTTGATGTCAAAATTACAGATCGCAAAGTATCATATGCATGTGCAAAATATTAAAAATTTAATATAGTGCAACTGAAAACCATACCCGAACATTTTAGAAACTTCCATGGCATGTCACCATTTTCAACCCCTCAAAAATGAGACATAAACATAATAATAATAACATGTAACAATGAACATACTGAGTTGGACACTGAGCATTAACAATAGCTAAATTACCATTTCAGACATTTGAAAGCTTTGGGCCCACATTAATGGACTGATCGTTCAAAATCAAGGATGCTTGGGAAAAACTGAAGGGCTGAAAATCACAAATTTAAATTAAGCACAATGTTTCAAATGCCCTGCTACTATTGTACTACTATATTATACTACTAAACTATGAGTAAAAATTGATAGTTCCAAGTATTAATGCTCTGTGTTATTAAAAAAGATTGTGCTGTTTTTAAAAATCAAACTGTGACAGTTGCGTTGTACCTAGAAACTACTTGATGGAACAATTGTTTATTGTGATTTATTATTACTAATAAAATTAATGATTGCATATTGGTGAATCTTACCTTGTTTTTGTTTTTTTGCCACTCTGCTTCACATAAGACAGTAAACTCACTGTAGTACATGGCCTCTCATGGCTTACTACATTAATATGGTCGGTATCAATGTAACATGTTGTATTGCACTAGTACAAGCTGTTTGTAATGGCAAACGGGATCATTTTACAAACACAGACTGTGCTCGCAAGACACATAATATGCGAAACAGTACTCCCAGTGTTTGGCTGTAAAGAAAAAAATCCCACTTTGCTGATAAGATTGAAGATTACGTCTCAGGCGTCTATGTACGCTATACAATAGGCAAGCTATCCGGGGACAAGGACAGATGACAGTAGCAGTTGTCAGTTAAAAAAAGGAAAGAAGTTAAAAGTTATAGAGTGATGACAAGCATTTGTCAGACGCTGACAGATAGGGATCTTGTCTTGAGCTCACACAGAGACACACATGTATGTTGTTGTGACTGTCGAATCCAAAGGCCAGATAATGAAAGCTTGTAACAGGACTGGGAATGCGCATTAAAGAAAAAGCAGGCGGCGAAGGGAAAGAAAGCAAAGTTCTGGAGAGTGTGTGTCTGGGTGGGGAGGCTTGGTGGGGGTGAAGTCATTGTGGGGAAGCGGAGCTGAAGTTTTGGAACTGACACCCGAGGCCCCAGGATTTATGAGGCCTGCTGCCTTGCACAGCACCACCGCAAGCCACTGCAGGGGAAACAAAGAGCGGAGCCGGCACTGTGTGGCCAATTACCGCACACAGCCAAGGGAGAGAGAGGGAGCGAGGCAAGGAGGGAGCACTCGGCCAGTGTGTGCGCTCGCATGCGCCTGAGTGACGGGGGTCAGGTCAAACCGCACCATCTGCAGATACTGTAACTTAATGACAGTCGCTTTTGGTGCGCGGTCATTGGCAGCCAGAGTGACCACTCGTGACCCTTCAGCCTGCATGTATAAGTGTCCCTAAATAGAGAATATGTTTTACAATACAGAATTCTAAACACAATTCAGAACTGTGGGAGAGGACTGTCACTGACTATGCTCCTTGTAAATGCTGACCTGTGGCTTTTATTAAAGTGGGATTGAGGAAGGAAATTTTCCTGACACTCAAAGAACAACTTTCACCCGACACCTAGGAGGACTCGTGTACCATCGCTCCATAAATGAGCCCAACGTTTAGTGGTCAGAGCTAACACATGGCAGAACCATATGCTGGGCCTAGATTAGGAGCGGGCAAGCATCCTTCTCACAAGACTAAAATGCACACGTTTGCGGCACACTAAGCTGTGATAGCTCGGCAGTCGGCAGCATATTGAGGCCGGCATCTGCAAGGCGTTAAGTTATTCTTAACTCTTCTGTATGACGGATGTGCCATTTGGAGTTGCGCTAACGCATTAGCTACTAGTTTAAAACCACACCAGAGTGACTCAACACTTGGCGGCTTAAAAAGCTGGTGTTCTGAGAACAATGAGCCAATCATCCAGGGAGTTTCATTAAAAAGGAGCCACTAGATTGACAAAAGATATGGGACCTGAATCAGGACTTCCTTATTCCAAGCTATTCACCTTTATTACACCTGTGCAAAACTCCAGGCCGGTCCAGCAGGCCCTCTCCTCAGACTGTCCGCAAACTCACTGATCCCTGATATCCAATATTGCCGTTTCTTTTCCCCGCCCCTTCTCCTACTTCCCCACCAATGGCACCTTCCCATTTTCCCTCCATTTTCAGCTTGTCTCTGCACCCCGAGACACTCGATATGCCAGAGCAACCCAAATTTTCTCTAAGAAACTTGGCAAAAGCCATCCTCTGGAAACAAAAAGAAACAAAGAGTAGAAAACCGGCTCCCAGCTCATTAACAAACCCATTTTCAGTCATCCACGGACTCCCAGCACCATCCCTCCAACCCTCCATCCCTCCATCTCTTCATCCGTCCTTCTGTTTTTATGGCCATTTTATTTTACTCCCATTGCTGTAAACCCAAATGAGCTTGCGGGGCAGAATTTTAAAAGCTGAGCACTGTTTTTTTTTTTTTCTTTCTTCAACTGCGTGTAGTTTTAAAACCCTCACCTCTCCTTCCCTCTCCCTCCCTTTTTCCCTCTGTGTCCTTCTCGCATTTTATACAAGTGTGCTGCACATTATCGTTATAATTTTCGTTCCCACGAGAGAGCAGTGCTTCGGCTGAGTTGTAAGGTTTCTTTTTCCTTTTTTTTTCTCCCCCCAAAGTGTGTGTGTGGAAATAATGATGGTAATAGCTTGCAGCTGAGGAGAGAGAGTTGTGAATGACATTATGATTGTGGTGCAATTATCAAGAGCATGAAAGTGGACTATCCGTCGCTGTAATTACCGCTGACTCAAATAACAAATAAATAATAACAACAATAAGGATAATAACAATTGAAATAATAAGGATAATAGTAATAATGAGGCATACCCTGTAGGAATCAGACACTACAAAGCATTCTGGCATCCCAGGACCTCTGGACGGGTCTTCGTTCACCAGAAAGGTTTCGGTGGCCTGAAATGTAATATAAAAGTCACACACATCATCAGTTCAACTTCTCTGACATCACTGCTTTCTCAATCAACAGTGTCTAACATTATTCTGTTCATAAGCAACAGCATGTAGCTGCTGTCATAGAAAAACCTTGTATCTCTTCTTTTAGAGATGGTAAAAACATTTTGACTTTAATGTCTGTTTATGTGAGGTTTGAGTAATTTTGGACCATTTCATTCCATTCAGCCTGATTTGTAATTAAACCAAAAACATGTGTTAGAGGTTTTGATATGACAGCATCTGTATTTATATTTATTTATCTGTCCATACAGATCTCGAAAAAGAATACAGAGGTAAAGAGCAATTCTGCCACTATTCACAGTTAACAACAACGACATTCCCTCCTGTATTATTTCTCCATACATCACAGTCGCATGCCGGATTTACTAAACAGCCGGGTCGAATAGAACCACCCAGTTAACGAGACATTGCAGTGTAAGCAGGCTTTATGCTGCACTGCCCAGGTGCTGTGTGGGCTTCTGTGATCTGTCTCAGTGGGTTCCCCAATACCTCCTCAATACCGCTCTGTGTGCTGCGCACAGCCAGACCAGAGATTCCGACTGGTCTAGGTCCGCACCTGCTGACTTTCCAGTATAGCCATGACTTATTCGGCACCCAGCACTCACACAGCAGGCCCTTTCTCCCTTCGCGACCGCCAAGGTAGTTTGTGTTTTCTCTGAGTGTCGACCCCATTCATGCCAGTTCATTTGTATGCTGAGGAAGAGCCTGGCTGGGGCCGAGGGTCTGAATAAGCTCCCCTTCCCACTTTTAGTCATTAGTGAAATAACATTAAATCAGACAGCAAAGCAGCAAGTAAAGCCATGGCCGAGATATAAAGTGCACCTCAGGATATAAAGAGTAAGAAGAGTGAGTTCCCGGACCGGCCTTTCTGTGTTTCGGACGAGGAGTCGCTGTTATATGATCAGTGCATATCGCAGGAAATTTGTCCCAAATCAGCAGAACGTATGTAAGCACACACCCAGACCTATTTTATTGTACCGGACTCTTATAACGAAGCAGCTCTCAGCTTACGATAAGGACGTCAATTCACTGTAAGCTGCATTTGATTTAAACGTACGAACGCAGCCCCATATAAAAATGTTTAGCTATACCATGCGCACTTGTATAAAAATACACACAACATTAAAATGACAGACATGCACACAGACGTACACGCTCACACACAGGACTATAATAAGTCCCAGACGCTGGCTAACCGAGCTGTCACTGCAACACAAGCTATTCATATCCACAGCAATGAGCGGTTACATGGCCTTTCCCTTTCTCTCTTGCTAGCTTTCTGCAGACCTCAGAATGTCTAAACATGCCTTAGAAGGCTAAACTGATTGAACTGCTCTGGTACATTATAACATTGAAGTACTTCTCAATTACACTGAAGTGTATTGCAGTGTTCTCCAGTCTAAAAAGCAAAGCCATTTGTGTACAAATGGTCATTTTCCAGTGGAAGCAGGTTGTACTTCCCAATGCCAGCCATCTGAGTTTGACTTAGAGATCAACAGAACAAGCCCCAAGCGCAGCTGTTACTTCCTTCGGTTAATTCCGAAAGCTTTTTGATGAAACCCGCAAACCAATTTGAAAAAATCGTCTAAAATTAGCATCACATCTCGCGGTGCATACCCTGAATTTGCTTTTGTAGAGGTAACACGATGAAAAGTCAAATTCAACTGTGGTCAAGCATTCAGAAGAGGTCGGTCGTACTCTGCTTATTTACAACTGCACCAAAGCACTGCACACCACTAACAAGAAGTGAAGGCTAATTTCCTCCAATTAGTATGATGCAAATTGCATTCCAAAATCATTACCCACTTCCTTAAGAACACAGCATGCCTAAAACACGCTGTATTAAAAGAATAGCTGGACTGTTCGTTCAAGGCCTACGGTAAAAAAGCCAAACATACCTGTTTTATTTTTTGCCACAGAGTCATGCCAAGCGTCACTACAACTATATTATTCGTCCAAATCTTGATGAACTATCTTGGGCTATTCGACAGTGTCATGCTATTGTTATCTATCAAATAAAATCAAAGTTACAAGCCATGCAATGTGGATGACTTCATGTAACAGTGGTTCAGTGCATTAATTTATTGAAAATATTGATTTGCGACTGTTAGGGAATATAACAAATACCCATAATGCTCTTTTTATAATAATAAAAGAGCTGCAGTGTGAAAAATCATTTGACATCATTTTGGCCGATCATGTGAAGCTTTGGGTTTTTGCGTTTTCCATCACGCCGATTAGATTCTGCTGCTTGTAGTGATGTTGCTCAACTTCACTTCAGCTAAGTGGAAAATGTATCAAATTGTTATTTCATTCATGCTGCATGACAAATCTGGGCATTTAATAGCATACAGCATTTGTTTGCACTTTCAGTTTTTCTATATTCATTTAACATTCATGAAAAGAGCATTTAGATAGATTCAGATTAACATTACGACAGACTAGCTTCCTCAGAAGAATGATAATGGACAGTCATTGAGTTAGATTAGAAGACTGTAAACGGATCTCTCTCTCTCTCTCTCTCTCTCTCTCTCTCCCTCTGTCTCTCTCTGCCTAGATTGCCTTCACACTTAAAAGGGGCATCATTTGTTTGAGTCTGCGCTGATTGTTTGATGTAGTTCCCTGTAGCACTGGCCTGCTTTTCCCTCTCGGTAGATTTTTGTGGAGCACGGTATCAATTATATATACCACCCTTTTCTACATATATGCAACATATGCCCAATCCATATGGCCAGCCCTGAGCAAAAATGGCCTCTCTTAATTAACACATTACAAGCAACAAAAGCATATTCAAAGGCCCTGTGACCTAGATGAGTGTTCAAAGTGCCTGATGATTAAAAGTAGCTGATAAATATTCCTCGGGTCTCATCAGGTCGGACTGTGATGAGGAGACAACAGATCACAGTCAGTGGTCTCAATAATCTGAATCTGAAGATATCTGTGATATTCCTCTTGTTTTAGCAAGCTTGAGCTCTCTCATATACAGAGATTCACACTTAACTGAATGTATGTGGATTGCAGGATGGCCCACTTGGCACTCGATCATGGCACTGGATAAATCACAACATGCACGCATATTGCAAAAACGCCAATCTACTCACGACTCCTTCCCTACACCAGCCTTGCTACACATCACGACAACGTATGAGACCAGCAGGCGACTCTTTACCACCCTGACAGCAATTCTTAATCTTTCTTGGGGACATTCTCTCCTCACATCATCATCTTCGTCACCACCATCACCACCGCCATCAGCTCGAACAACAATAAGCGGCCTGCTGTGTTCCTCTCAGGCTCTTTGCAGATAGAGGGTGACTGGGAATTCACAGGATCTCTACATACCCATTAACTGTCTCCAAACCTGGGTAATATGGCAAAGACATCAAAGACAAAGGGGGGAGACGGACTTGTTTGTTAAAAATGGCGGGGGGGAAAAAATATATGAAAGGAGAAATGTACGCCGTGTGAACGTTTGCCAGGGCCACTTCAGGGAAAAACGCTGGAAAATGTGATATTTCATACCTGCATCTCTGGAGGAGAAGGGAAGAGGAAAATGAGTGGAGGGGGGATATAATAGCAAAAGAAAGGGGGAGGTGTAGGTGGGAGACTGCTTATTGTTTGTTGGCAAGGATGTTGGAGCTGTAGATGCTGGTACAATTGCGTTCTTTATAGGCATTGTGGCCTAACGTAACGGTAATTTCCTATCGCGGGTTATTATGTAGAATAAATAAATTGCATTGGATGTGCAAAAGCCTTCACGGAAGCCTGCTTCATTTGCGCTTTGTTATTTATTTATTTTGGTGTTTTGCCAGTGTAATGGCTCCAAAAGGTAGAAAGTGAAAGGATGATTACTGTTTAAGTGCCTGAGAATTGCCTAAGCCATACAGCTCAATCGCCAGGGGTATTAAGTTCGTTGCCTAGGAATACAAAGTAAGATGCAATGCAGCATTGCAGTATAGGGGGCGCTAACAGGGCCTACGTTTCTACCTGTTTGGTGTGTCTATCCTGCATAAACATTGAGTAAATCAAAAGTAGGGGTGTTCAACTAACAACTGACTATGGGATTGGAATGAAAACCAGGATAAGATTGGACATCCTGGACCAAAAAAGTGAGATACAGATTAAAGAGAGTTTCTCTTAGTTGTACCTTTGACTAGCTTTTACTCATTTAGACTGGATGAAAAATGTCCATCAAACAAGTACCTCTCAGTATTGCTTGCGGTGCTACAAAATTGATTTTTTTCTAGAGGAGCTCAGAAACACTGTTTTAGATGCAGATGGCATCTTCATATTTCCGTATCATCCACATATTAAAGTGAATAATAAGTAGACGCCGTTGAGTTCCCACACATTCAGAGGAGATACAAGCTGAGAGTGAGGCCGTTTGATGACGGTATATAGGGCTGTGCCAGCTCGAAAGCTCACTCTGACACGCGTCCAATATCACAATAGCTGTCAGCTTTCAACTATCAAAAAGTTTGCAGCTTCGATTGTTGTTTGGAAACAAGTAATTAAAGGCAGCTCGGTCCTCGGTTTTAAAGGGAAGACGTTAATCCCAAGCGGAGCCGAGCACAGAATGTATTCCCTCACTTCCTTTAAGACTGGCCTGTTTGGGTCGGTGCCATTAAAAAAAAGCAAGTAAACAAATAATTATCCATATTAATGTGCTGATATACAGACCCGCCTGGAAATCATCTGCCGCTTCAAGGTTAGATCTCATCAGCAAACCCAGTCAAATGTGGGCGATCCAATCACTCCAGACAGATCAGGAGCCAAATGACACATCGTCAGTTCAAGGTCATTACAACTTAAAGGCACTAAAGCACAAACATTTTTATCCGACATTTTCTATTAATTGGAAATAGCACAATTCAAACAGCTCCAAATGCAAGAATTTAATTTGATCTTCTGTCAACTCTGACCTCCAAAATCTGGATGCCTCCTCAGATATTTCAGCATGGAAGCAACAATTAGTCCCATAAGCCTGGAAAACAGCAGTAATGCTCTTCCTCAGAGACACTCGTCTTGCGCAAAAGACACTTTTTAAAGGATGAAAACAGACCAGATTTTTATCAGACTTTTCAGTGTATATGAGAGAAAAACATCTTGCATCAGCAGAAACAGGCTTAAAGCTACAAAGCTACTTGAAGAAATGGCCACAATTTAGAGTCTTCACTTTAAAGTGGAAACAGGACTCGTTCAATTAATTGTGGGGTATGCAGAGTAATCACATTTTATAGAAACTACATTTTTACACCAGTAAAAATGAGCAGATTATAAAAAATGGCAGTTTATTAAGTATATGTGTCATCACATGGTTCACACTTTCTGGGGAATAAAAACATGATAGGGAAATCTGCTTTGAATGCAGTTTAAAAATATTATTTAAAAATAACAAATTCAGCTGCTATCTAAAATGTACAAAAGCTGAGAAGTTCATGTGGCCCTACATTATTTAGCAATAGTAAAAGACAACTGAAAATACCCCATGAGGACAGGAATAGAAACGTGTGAGTGTGTTTACGTGCGTGCACCGGCATGAAGAAAATATTATAATAAAAAATCCAGATATTATCTGAAATAGTAAAAGAAACAGAAAATACTCCCATGAAGACAGGAATACAAACGAGTGTGTGTGTGTGTGTGTGTGTGTGTGTGTGTGTGTGTGTGTGTGTGTGTGTGTGTGTGTGCATGTTTATGTGTGTGCGCCCGTGTGTGTGTGTGTGGCCACGGCTCTCTATAAGTGTTTAAGAGCTAATAAATATCCTCAATAAAAAAAGATCAATGCGACCCAGCGTGTGACAGACATGCTGCAGAAACGTTGGGACTGACAGGTCTGAATGAATGAATGGCACCCAGAGCTATTGTCCCTTTAATAAAAAGTCTCCAGCACACACAGCTTTGTTGCCTTTTGACAGAGCAGAGGTGGGCGGTCACTGGCACCCTGGGCCTTTCAGCTACGGAGGGCTCCATGTGCCACACTCCCAGTGCAAATAATGGCAAGTGCAGCAATGGGGCACATCTAGCGCACATTGCAGAGTCGAGGATGGAGAGACGGCACAGCAAGTGCAATAACGTGACACGCTGTACAGCAGTTTTAATACACTCTGCGCTATTTTTGCCCACTCTGGACGGACCGGAGCAAACAGAGCGTCAGTATAAACTCCTTCAAGTAGACCTAACAGCTGCAGCCAGACGGTTAATGCTGCTAACGGTTAAGTTTGTTGGTAAACTTTAGAACAGGTGACCCCAGGCAGGACAGGCAGTCTCAACTCTGCGCCCCCTGTCACTCCCGAGAGAAGAACCGGGGTCTCAAAACAGAGTTATCCTCATTAGACTAAGGCTAATGAAGCTAATCGACACCAAAACAACACGCTAACCAACATTTAAGGTACATGTCATGGACGCTGCAACAAATCGGGAGCTTGACATTTAAGAAAAAAAGCTTTTTGACATCAGTTGGACAGAAAAAGTTAAATCCCCTTTTCATGGCGTTTTACAGTTTGGGAGCGAGCAGAAAGACATTTGTTTTCGGTGCTTGTGATGGTAAATAAATGGAGGGGAGGCTGAATTTCAGCCGTTATGTTAAAAACGCGCGTCTTTCCTCTCGCTCTCTAAACACGTTTTATAAACAAAAACATCACGAAAAGACAAAAAGAAAAGAAAGGAGCAAACTGTTGATTTACACAGCACGTACCATTGTGAAGCGGCGGGGGAAGAGTGCCAAACAGTCTCAAAGACCCATTTTCGTTTCCACCTCCTTCGGAAAAAAAAGTTTACCCCCTCAAAAAAAGAAAGGAAAAGAAAGAGAGGAGTGGGAGAGAGGGAGCGCTCGCTTTTTTCTGTCCTCGCCGCTGTCGGAGAGACCAAGAGCGGCTTTTTACCTCGAGACCACGAGCATTTTCTTTCTTTTCTTTTTTTCCTCTCTTCTTCTTTTTTAAGACTCGGAAAAAATGAAAAAAAAGTTATTTAAATATAATCCGCGGTCCGGATCTGAGAGGCGGCTGGACAAGAAAGTCTCTCCGAAAACCGGCGGCCGGTGTGAGCGCGCGCGCACGCGCGCGTGTGTGAGTGTCTGTGTGTGTGAGAGAGAGAGAGAGAGAGAGAGAGAGAGAGAGAGAGAGATAGTCCCGGTCCCGGTTCCTCTCTCAGTCCGTTCGAAGGTAAGTCTTTCTCGGTTTGCAAGACTCAACTTTTCTCCCTCGCGGCGGCTCCACGCTTCTTCTCCATCATCATCCCTCTCTCCTCTCCTCCAGCACGCGGACCTCCAGTAGACGAGGGGGGGGCGGCGTTCAATAGACGTTGGAAAAAAGCGACGGTGCGGCGCGATAAAGTGAGAGAGAGACAGAGAGAGAGAGAGAGCAATAGAGAGTGATATAGAGATAGGGGGAGAGCAATAGTGATAAAAAGAGAGGGTGAGAGAGTGCTAGAGAGTGACAGTGTGTGAGAGAGAGTTATAGAGAGAGTGAACGAGGGCACTGAGGGCCCGGAATAAAAGAAACAGGACGAGAGCAAGCCGCGCGCGCCGGTGAATTATTAATCAGCCCGAGTGGCTCGCGGTCTGTCGCGCGGAGTGCGGAGGCAGGAGGGCAGCTGGGGGGCTTTAGGGGGAATTAAAGACGGGCATGGAGTGGAGCACGGACGGCGGGGGGATTAACCGTGCACCGGCAACAACATGGCACAGAGAGGGAGGGAGGGAGAGAGGGAGGGTGGGAGCGAGAGAGATGTGTGTTTGTGTGTGTTTATGTGTATACAGTGTGTGACGTTACAGAAGATATTAAAGTGGGCTGTGAGGTGAACTCAGAGGGTCTGGAATTGCACATGGGCGCCGTTCCCGTTCGGGACGTCCCGCCGGGGTTATGCTGAAGGCCAGTAAAGAGAGAACAGGACAGTCCCGTTCTGCCGTATCACCACTGCTGACGGTCAGAGTGGGTTTCGGTGGGTTCTGGCTGTCGCTTGTAGGTCTGTGTTCTGCTGACTTGAGACCACGTGACCTGTGAAAGCGCGTGTGAGGTGAGGCTGCAGGTGCTAAGAGTTAAAGTGCAGAGAGTTGTGAGCAGGAAAAGAAAAAGTGTGAAGTAGAAGCAACACCAGAAGCTGCTGGAATAAGAGTCACTCAGAAAGCCTGTTTAATTCTCAGCTGAATCGGATCACTACTGTTTTTCTGGAGTGTTTTCTGATTTATTTTATGGAGTGTATTCTGGTGTATTTTCTCGAGTGTTTATTGGTGTTTTTTTCTTGGATGTTTTCTGGAGTGTTTTCTGGTGGGTTTTCTGGTTTTCTGGTGTATTTTCTGGAGTGTTCTATTATTTATTATCCCCTCTCTCTCTCTCTCTCTCTCTCTCTCTCTCTCTCTCTCTCTCTCTCTCTCTCTCTCTCTCTCTCTCTCTCT
>JBBJLR010000029.1:11380444-11393043 GCA_037577145.1 Brachypetersius gabonensis
ACTATCGATTTTTTCATTGAAGAAGTCCATAAAGTCTTCGCTTCTAAACTGTGATGGGATGTTTTCTGCAGGCATCACAAGTGGCTTCACTCTGTCTGGCTCTCGCTCTCACCCATTTTTTCAGCACAATGCCCAGCACGGATGTTCTTTAGTCAGCGTAACAAAACTGGCAGCTAGCCGTCACCTTTAAGTGCATTAAGCTTTCGAGTTTTAGCAGGAATTTGAATACATGCGGTAGCACTTCATGTGACTCGGGGGAAGCCTTGTGGTGATTGTTTGACTGCGGAGTCTTAACTAGTGGATTTAATTAAAAGCAACTAAACTGGGTAGAAAATCATGAATAATTTGTGAAAATATCAGTGAATCAGCAAAAGTCCATTGTGTTAAAAACAACACTATTGGCTTTTTTTTTAGGACTGAAACTAACTGTGCAGTGATCAAATTTGTTTGGGATGTATTATTTTCCTTCTCTGTATAGAATGACATTGGGTTATGATAAGGCTGGAGAAAAAAAAAAAAAAGGGTTATGGTAAGAAAGGACATAATATGATGAATGTAATATAATAATTTCCTGCAAATACAACTGTGCTGCCTCACTAAACAGTTTAAATTTAAGTAAACACTTTGTTTTGGTGTTTATAGATGATGTCTTTATTTGTTTTTCAAGTGGGGATCCAAAATATTTAATAAATCTAAAGTATTTTAAATATTTTGATTCTGTGGAATCTATAGGAGCATTCCTTTAAAGAACCATGCATTGAAATGTTTTTTAAGGAACTAAAAGTAGTTGTCCTATCGCATCATGCCGAAGAACCCCTTTCTGCTCCATTTTTATTAAGAGTGTGGTTAATCTGTTTTTTCAGGCCAGCATTAATATTTGAGTTGAGTGGTTTTAGTGGTTGACCTTTGACCCTTAGGCCACGGCCAAGCCATTTGCCGACTACTGCTGTTACTGCTTTTCCTGCCAGTGCAAATGAAAAAACAGACGGTTACATATCAGATGAAATGAAATGGCAGAATGTGTGGAACAGTTAGGAAAAGCCACAGTATACAGTTACAACTGAAAACAGGTGAAAAACAATTCACAAGGAAACAGAGTAGACAATAGATAGATAGACAGATAGAGACCTGCTAATACCTGCACATGCACAAAAAACGTGAATACCCTCTTTCTGACTTGGTCCACCACGCCCCCTCGTCCTCATGCTGGTTGTTTATGTTTGGCCGTGGCAGTTAATAAAGCAATGAAGTTAATACACCTGAAAGAAAAGAGCCTCCGTCAGTTACCTGTTCTCATGTTTTACATTTTGTTCTTCTTAAATGACTTTAAATTAAATGAATTTATTACTGTATTTATCATGCTTATACCACAGTGCATACCAAAGAAAAAATGCATGCATGGAATACAGTATAGTCTATATAGGGTTAACATCGATATTTTACATTTTCTTTAAGGGTAATGTATTAAGCTGAGTTTAAAATGAAATTAAAGTGGTTTTTAGGGTTTACACTTTAAAATTAGGCATTTTTAGGCTTTTTTTCTCCCCCACATCACAACATTGCAGTTTCACTACACGCTGGTGCTCTTGGAACGTAACCCCTGCGATAGCCGCGGGTTTACTGTATAAGGGTAACTGCAGATGATTATTGTGTTCCATGTCCACTCATGGACCCATATGTGGCTGTCTGTAAAGAGCCGTGACTGAGAGCTTCTACGTGAGCCTGAGAAGAGATGTGGTCCATGGGGAGATGTAGAGAGGGACCCTGGGTGTCAGATGAGAGGTAATTATAAGCCTAGTTATGGGGCGATGGCTGTTGCTGGAGTCACACTTGGCACAGCTCCCTAATTTGAGGGAATTAAAACGCGCTAGACGGGACCTCTTTGTGCACCCAGCTCCCCCACAACCCTCCGACACACACGCATACACACACCCCCGCTTGCGTTCAGAGCTGGCACTGAGCTGGCACGGCCTCAGAGAGGGACCCTAACAGAGGGAAGCGCCTCAATGCCTAGATGACCCCGGGTAATATGGAAATCAGCGGGCGGGGGAGAGATACTGCCGAGTGGAGACTCGTCACTATACCATGCATACTCTCTCTCTCACACACACACACACACACACACACACAATCGGGGAATGTATTCCTGCTGGTAGTCCATGAGTACTGCCCACTCATGGGCCATGCTCTCCTGCTGTTAAACGCATTATTATAAAACCGTTTGGGAAAATGAATGGACTTCACATACACATTCTCGCTTGCAACTGAGGCAAGCACTGCACCTTTAGCAAGACCCGAATTCACGCAGTTTTCCCATTACCCTAATATTGTCAATCAGATAAGACATTTTTGGTGTCTTGGCTGACCAAGTTTGCTTCGTTATTGTTGTACTGGAGCAGCGGTGGTAATGTAGTAGTGGAAGTAGTGGAAGCTAATTAGCTCTGCTGCACAAATGCCGTGTCTAAATCATCAGCAATACGGACAAAGTTCAGGCTTTAAGATGACTACTACTGCTTTTTGCTAGCAAACTTTTTTCAGTTTTTGTAGATTGTGTATTCCGGAAACATTTAAGCAAGTCTATTTGAGAACCTTTCACAATTAGACAGGGTTTGAGGCAAGTCTCATAATCAAGACATCGTTTGTACAAAGTTAATTGATGGCTTTCGTTTCTTGTTAGCCGCATTAACCTTGTGGCTCCAGCGCAAAATAAACTAAGCAAAGTTGAGGCACCACACGTGTCTTGGCCGATTGACAAAGATCAGTGGCTTTTACAGGGGCGGCTGTTATAAATAGAATCTCAATCTTTCTAAGAAAAATGTTTCAATTTAAATATCAACTTGTTTATTTTGGCATCCCTACTGTTTTATTTGCTGTGAATATGCAGTGAATTCTCAATGTGGGCCTATTTTGTTGTGGACCTGCCTCAGCTTTCCCCTAGAAGGGGCAGGTCAGAAAGAGCCATTTTAGAATGCTACAAATACACACAAATTTACTATTTACTAATATTAAGATTGAGAGTCAGATGCAGCTAAATTGTCAGGGTATCATTGTTTATAGAAACACTTTCATTTGTTTTATAAGACGCTGGCATTTATTTTAACAGTGGTATTTTATCAGTTGTCCTTCAGTAATGATGAGTCATATTGTAGACCTAAAAAGGTATTAAATGGCGTGATCCATCTTATGTCACTGGAGTGGCACCTCCAAGAGGATATTTCCTTAGTACATTTATTCAGGAAATGTAATTGTGTCATATTTCACTCATGTTTTGTTAAAGTTTTTAAACTATAGCTGCACAAATCAACATTTAAACATGTAAATACATCTGGCAGCTGCTAGTAACTCCATTATTTCATTGCTGTAGTTTGGAAGGGGTTCTCAAATGTGATGCTGCGTGAATGAGCTGTCAGTGGGTGTTATTAGCTATTAGTTATTGATAGATTATGGCTCCCATTAAGAATCAGAGGCTGCTTAATGTCCAGGGCCAGTTTTACAACTTGTGAACGACAGTAATAGAGGTGGTGGAACATGATATGAGTCGGGGTTCCTGTATAAAACACTTTATCGGATGACTTTTTGCTGTGATGTCTAGACCGTGCTTCAGGCCAATTTAAAACCATCCTAAATTAGCGCATTGAGACACGCTACACTAAACTCCCAGACTTAAGTCGTTCTCTCGGCCGGCCCCTAAAACTCTGGCCTGGCCTATTTTGTGTACCCACTGCTTTCACTTATTAAGTTTCAAAGGTTTCTGGGCAACGTGGGTTAATCAAAAAAAAAAGAGAGAAGTTACTAGGCATTTTTTTGGCACGCCGCTGCACGTTTCTTGCCCAGGACGAGAAGGTTACCATGGCATCGGTGGGCACCTCATAAAGCAAATCATTGTTGGGGGTTGGTGTGTGTGTGTGTGTGTGTGTGTGTTCATGCCACACTAAATGCCCAAATGCCATGCCTGCATCCTCTAAATACTAAAGGGCACTTGCTGACGCCAGGCTGGTTTTTCATCCACACCATCTCGCTGCTTTTCTTTCTCACGCAAATTTCTCATCTGCCTGCCTATCGGCCAGCCGGCCTGCCAGTCTGTTTGTCTATCGGTCTTCTCCAAAAATGTCACTGGCTGCCCCTCTCACCTGCGATACTGGGGCTGCCTGTAATCAAGCTCAGTTGATTGAGCTCTTGCTATGCTATTAACAACATCAACACGTTTGCATATGTGAGAGAAACCAAGCAGAAAATGTAATCCTGGATTGGAAGTAGATAGAGAACCCTGCTGCATGAACTACATTTTGGGGTACGGGGAAAACTGTGTCAACTGTTTTTTTTAATGCCAAACTATTGTTTTAACAAAAGCATTAATTAACTTGGAAAGTTTTAATAGCTCTATTGAGGTTTTTTATTTTATTCTGATCTATATTAAAAAAAAACCTGTATGGATTCTAGATTAGACATGCAGTAGTTCTTACTTGGGTTTGTCACCAATGTAGCAAAAATAAGAACAGCAAAAATATATAAGTAGGAATGCACTGATATGAGAAATGTGGGCCAGTTTTGAAATTTGTCTACATCTGCTAATGGTGATTCTGAACTTAAAACATTTACAAAATGCACATACGAGGACTACCTGGTTAGCAATACACTATATTACAAATATACAAACGCCGTCAAATGAATGCAATTAAAAGTCACCTAAACAGTCTATGAATGACATCAAGTATTGGTTTGAAATATAAACATCTGTCTAGTTTAATGTAAATGTTACATGACTACTACTACTACTACTACTACTACTTATTATTATTATTATTATTATTATTATTATTATTATTATTTTTATTATTATACAGTTAATAATTATAACAACAACAATAATAATAATTATAACAATAACAACAACAACAACAACAATAATAATAATAATAATAATAATAATGAAGATGATGATTATTTTTATTATTGTCTTTGCTGTCACTGAGGATGTCTTTCCTTCTTTCCTTAATTGAGAATGAAATATAGAAAAAAATCAGTGCACTATATGTCAATGGAGTTAAATAATAAAATAAATAAGAGAGACTGAATTATATTTTAAAATGCTACATTTTCTGTAGAAATGCTGCCAGTGCCTTAGTCAGACTAGTGAAAAAAATCATTATACATGCAAGCTGTGCATTTATTATTAAACACACAAATAAAGAATACACACACACACACACACACACACACACATATATATATATAATTGCTATATTAAAATCATTTAATCACACAGTCCGTGTGCAGGCCTACAGCACTTTTAATGTGAACAGCACAGTCTGGTGCCAATTCTGGTGATGTTGTTAGTATTCAAGGAAGGCTTAAAGGCTCAAACGGCAAGATGTTTTAGTTTCTCAGCTGCTTTGCTGGTTTTCTCCCATGGCTTACCAAGGCCTGACCAAACTCAGGCTTTGCTTGTTACAGTTATTGTTTAGTCACTGCAGTTGTAAATGACTCACAACCCCTCGGAGTCCTGTCTGAGTTACCCTGCTGTGCCAGTACTGGAAGGAACCAAACCCACAAAAATAACACACACCTGCACAAGCCTTCACACATCAAAGTGCACTTTATTGCTCTGAAAAACAGTGAATAATCCGAAGCCTCGTCCTTAATATTCTTGGAGCCAAAAACTGTCTTTCCCAAAAAGCAAAGAAAACAAATGTTCTATGCCCTGAAATGCTGGAAAAGAAGAGCAGATTTGCTGGAGAGCCGGCAAAGAAGAAAATATGTAAAGTGAATAGAGTTTATTTGATAAAGGTGTTCGGGAATATTCATTTTAAAGACTTCAGATTGTTTTGTCGGTTGGTAATAAGTTGCAGTTTACTCCCAGAAGCCTTTATTTTATTTAGAAATGGTAGAAAACATGTTTTTGTGTCCAACAAACTGATAGTTTCTCTTCATGGGGCCCAAAGTAATAACGTTCTATTAAAATAAGTGATGCTTTCTAAAGAAGCTGGTCTTCAGATAAGGACAGAAGTGAAAGAGTTAAAGACTTACAGCACCTCTATCACGAGCTGCTGAAAATAGTGAAGCAATTTGTGGTTGCCCCCAAAATATTTGAGGGATAAAGCTCAGAGAGAGATTAAGCTCTGGTAAATAAAAAAGAGAAATAACATAAAACAATAACACCAGGCAGGTGGATGTTTATCCTCCGGTTGCTTTATGAGGCGAGCCGCTTTGTTCCCACCCGGATTCCGAAAGACTCCACCTTCCGCGCGACGATTAGATATTCTTCACTATGATTGGCTAGTATTGTACTGGCCTCTGCACTATTGGCTGTATGCTGAAGTTTAAACTTGCCTAAGGCGGGGCTTGTTGGAATACAGGTGGAAAAAGGAGTTAAATCTGTTGAAGAGCTGCAAGTGAAGGGAAGTGAATGTTCTGACTCCCTCTGCTGGCTTTCTGTTCACAAGGAAAACTGGCATCGTGTTAGTCCTGGTTAATACAACCCGCGAAAAGGACAAGTTTATATATAAAAAAACAAAAAAAGTAGAATTCGATATCTGGACTCTTTACTCTTATTATTTAGTTTCCAATGCCAAAAGCAGTCACAAATAATATGACTGCTAAGCCTGCAGTGTGGGGTTAGTCTGGCTTTAAGCAGAGCTTATTAATTTAGCTATAGAAAAAAAAGAAAAAAGAAAAAAAATAGGAAACATAGAAGATCTAAAAGATGCACATCGCTTGCTGGTAATTTGCATTTATTTATTCAGTTGAATGTATTTTGTTTTTGTAATTTGCAATAATGTAATTTGACTGCATGAACAATCCCAGTACATAATTGACTATTGTTTCATTCTCTCTAGAATAATTAAGAGTAATATAATCCATGTGCCTCCCCAAAAATAACAATAAACAATAAATCCCCGAGCAAAAGTAATCCTAGGCACTTTGTCTTTGAAGATAATAAAGAGTCTTTTAATAAAGAGTACTTCTTCAAAGATAGAGTGCTTGGGATTTCTTTTTAGCTCTGGGAGCTTTTGTCTATATTTTTTGCACTTTAGACATGAATGACTTTGCATCACATGTGCCCACCTGTTCGTGTTGTGTTCATCTTCTTTGTTTTAGTTTTTTCATTTGTTCCATTAACTTCAGAATGTTTACCAAATTAATGAAATATTAACTGTTCAGTTTTTAATACAAAAAAATAAGACTGAGGTGGACTGGGCGCCTTAGAAGTAGGATGTCGCTTAGAGCCTTCGGATATTCTGAAGACAGCCCTGCCTCTCAGGGAGCCTGACGTCTCTGTTCCACCACTTTGTCTTAAACAATAAAACCATTATTTAAACAAGCCTTCAAGCCATTGTTTGCAAAGTTAGATCATGGTCTATTTGATATGTGTGAAATATCATATACGGAAAAACCCCAGTGTGGTGTGAAAGATTTGCCTCACTCTGCTCCGCTCCATTATGTATCATTGCTGTGCGTTTGGCCAGCAAACTACAGTCCTACCTCTTAGGCTCGTGAATAATAACACACAAGATACGTTTACATCATCCGGCCTAACACAGAGCGAGAAGGAGGGACGAGGCCTGAAGGAAATATCAGACACATTTGGGACTAAGAGTGGGAACAAAAGAAAGTAGCCTTGAAAAATGATCTACTAGTGAGTAGTGCAGGGGAGCAGGTTTGTGACTTGGAGCAGTTGGGAAGATGCATTGCTGGATGGTCAGCAACACAAAATTCCGTCTACGTGAGACAGACTAAGCGCTGCTGGTTGAAAGCAGCTTCTGAATAATCCTGCACAATGGAGATATCCCATTAGCCCGAGTGTAGATGGAGGAATAAAGGGGTTTGGAGGGTTAAACCTGAGATTTTTTTTCCCTCCTGTCTTGGCACAAAGAGGCCTCGGCTGTTTTATACATGTGGAAAACAGCTCCAAACAGATTTTAGAGCAAGACAGGTGCCAGCATAACCATCTGCTTTGAGTTTCACCCCTCCTCTCTCTCTCCGTTCTCTCATACACACACATAGGCCTGTATAGCTGCACACACCACCACCAACCCTGCCTGCTCCATAGGCTTTTCACTCTACACTTTAAGGCAACTGGAAGGAAGCTAAGGAAGCGCTATTCTCTTAGGATACAAATGCAGCATGACCCGTGAATGCACGATTTTTCACATCTTTGTGTTGGTCTGGCATAAACTGAAAAAACAAACAAACCCATGACCATTTAGTTGAGAGTTTGTGTAAAGTAATGAAATGAACAAAGCAGAAGAATAAAACCTGGTGAGGAATTAATCACATGGTCACTGGTTCAAGAGTCCTATTCAAGGCAAGTGCTTTTTCAAGGCAGCCTGAAGTTGCTGAGTGGGTCCGCTCTGCACTGTCCCGGAATGAACCCAAACCCCCCCACTGGCCCTCCCCATCAGAGCAAAGCAGCTCCATAAATCACCTGTGGAGGCATGAGGGATATGGGCCGTGTTGCAGCCAGAGCCCAAACACAGGAAAACCCACGAAGACTCAAACTTCATGCTTCATAGCTCTTCTCTTTAGCTACGAGGGGCTGCTGAGCCCAACACAAAGAAACGCACATGTATTTCCTCCGCGGGAATTCGGCCTCGGCTCTACATTCCAGGGTCGTGAGTTCAACACGAAGCTCCAGTTCGAAAATGTTTTCCGTCAAAATAACCCCCTCTTTCCGGGCAAAAGACTTTAGACTGTGTTTTCCTTCAGGCGAACCGGTGAGTTCAGTAACGTGAGGTGACAGGCCTCATTTGGAGCAAGGCGCCTGCATTCATTAGACCTAAGATGGCAGCTCTAGTTCAGCTGTAGGCTTTGCTCGAACAAGCGGACGATGAGGGTGCACAACGAGCTGAAAGGATGTTCTTCTATCACTATGGTGTGTGTGGGCAGCTTTGGGCAGCTTTTGGCCAGCAGATGAGGTGCCAATTGGGCTTCGAGCAGCAGGGGTTTTTCTTTAAAAGAGCGCGATGTAAAAGACTGTGCAGGTGCTCCTTCTAAAGACAAACCATGTGCCAGGCAAGTTTTGGCGAGGCTTGTCAAGCTCTAGGTGCCATTTTGTCTCGTTTGTTTACGTCTTCTCTTTTCACAGCGTACTTCTGTTTCTTTTCTCCTCCTTGAGGCCCACAACAATCATCTTTTTCAGTCTGTAGACATGAGAGCTTTTTCCAGTAGAGTAGCCTATTTGAGTCTGCTGGGGGGATCGTGGCAACTTTCGATGTGATCGAGCGCCATTTGGCATCAATGGCGCAGTAATAGAAATGTAGTGTACAAAACCAATCTATGTAGGCCTATAAAATATGCTATTCGCTATTTGCCACAGTGTCAGTGCGACTGGGTGCCGGTGCCAAACCAAGCACGAGAAGCGAGGTGGAGCTTTGGGCTAATTGCTTTATTCCTATTAAAGGTGGTAAGCCCATGATGTGAGCAGAATATGGTGCACAACATGTTCCTCGCGGTTTGGCGCACTTTTCGTGGCCCATTTCAAGCCTGCAGCTGAGGCCTCCGATGATTAACTGGACAGGGTGGTCATCACTACCTCTGTCAATGAACTCAGTGAACCAGGCTCGCCGCGTGCGTCCACACATAACGTCGCCGTGTCCAGCGCACCGCCAGCCCTGCGCCACATACCTCACCTTGAGTACCTATTGATTTTATGTGATCAGACTTCCTAGAGGGTTTGCCCCTACATCATCTCGTTAAATGGCCGTTGTAATCCGTCCTGAAGCACAGCAGCAGACAAAGCGCGCTTTGTGTTGCAGTGCTTATGCACACATGGCGCTGAGCCGCAGCAGACCTTGGCAGCCCTGCGCAGCAACATTAAATTGTCAGAAAAATGTCTCAGAGAAACCCGATTGGGTCATGCTTTTGCTTTAAGGTATTTAAGCGCAAACATTGGCAAGCTGTCTTTAATTGTATTGTTCTCGTGAAAAGCATACAGTGCACGGCGTATGGAGGACCCAGGGAGCCCCGCCAAGACGCTCCGTCGCAATATGGCGCCCTGGATCTCCTGAAGGCTACCTGAACATTCTGCACCCTCAATATTCAGTAATGTGCCTCAGTCGAAAGGACGCAAAGCAAAATGATGAAGGGGAGGGGGGAGGCCATCTGTCTGTAGCGAGATTTGGGAGAGGAGGGAAAATAAAATGAGAAAAGGCGCAACAAGAAACATAGCTACGCCAGGGAAGATCTGATTGCCGGCACTGCTGCTGGTCTAGCTTCTACTATGGGAAGAGGAAAAGAAGCCATAAAAGAAGATTGAAACTCGCATTGTCTCCCAAAGGAGCAAACAGGGAAAAAATGAAAGCGAGTTCTAATTGGCTCATTACAAACCAAGGGTGAGTTTTATGACCAAAAATACCAAAGGGAAATATATTACACTGCATTGTGGTATGCCGACACAATATATATAAAAAAAACACATAGTTGATCTCTTGCTGTGACACAATTAAAAATTGAATCATTATAATGAAAATAAAATTATAAATATTGTTTGGATGTGAATGTTTCAATTGACCTATGCATGTTCTGCCCATTAAAACATTACTGCAATCTTATTCAGTTTAGAGAATTTGGTGAAAACCAAATCAGTTATTTTAACCAAATAAAAATTCCTATTTAAAATACAGCTGAACATAATTATGTTGTTGTAATTAACTGAGACTAGACATGAGAAAATACAAGTTTCTATTATTTTGACATTGGTTCGACCAATCTTCATTCGACCATTGGTTCAGATGTAAACCAAATATAATTTCAAACTCTATATTCAGTGTAAATGTAATATTTATTACAAAAAACTGTATTCCACGCCATAATTTTTTATAATTTTATATTTTATAAGTTCTCTAAAGCTTGGCCAACTTAGCAACAGTTACTATGAAAGAACACATTAGTGAGTGGAGGATGGCTATAGATTGATTAATCAAAATACCCCCTAAACTGATTTTAAACATTGGTTAATAGAGTCAGAATCTCAGTACACAGGTAGGGCAAGCAAATAATTGCAGCCCTGATATTGCAAAGCTGTATATTGTGATAACGGCTAACAAACGATGCATCATTCTTGTCACTGCAATCCATGAATTTGCATTCCTCTCTGAGGTGAATTTGCTTATTTGAGGTGTAGCACTGTGCTTGGCGGAGCCGGCGCCCAAGCGGCCCTCCAATAGAAACGCCAAGCGCTTCGCAGTAACAGTGGGCGACAAGGGCACCTTGGGTTTGCAGATGTTTCGGGCCGATGACAGATGGCTGTGGCGCGGGCACGGGGAGCGGCGGGATGGCGTCTGCGCCAGCCCAGTGCCACCTGCACCCCTCTGCCAGTCCCCATCTCCATAATACCCTCCACAATGGAGCTGATGGGATGCGCTGTGTTGGGCATGAGAGTGCGCACACATTTATATTTGTATGAGGGTGATGACTCAGCTCTTAAAGATCACCGGGTTCTGGGGAAAGGTGCAACCTCCAGATTCTCTTAACATGATAGGGAAACAAAATGTGGGATTTATTTTTTGCTCTGTTGAGTGGAGTATGGAACACTCCGTTCTGAAGTCATTACATGGATCTTCATTGGCCATTCTGTCATTTCCTGTTTTTTTTTTTGTTTTTTTTGCTATTTCTATTAGATTTATCTTGATGCATTTTAGGCACAGGCACAATTTGCAATGTTATCACATATTTGATTAGAGCTGATATGCTTACAAATTAAAGGGATGTGCGTAAAGGGAAACATTAAAGGGTCAAGGGCTGGTTTCTGGACCTCCAGAGGGAAGATGCCCAGACAATGGTGACATTTGAATTCATTTATTGACCATTAACAGTATTTAATGCCTTTGGCAATGCAGTTGTTTTCTGCGCGCGGCCGTGCATCCGATTGGCCGACGAGGCCTGCCAAATTCCCAGCGGTTGGAGGCACAAGCGATGAAGGGCGAAGCAGACAGAGAGCAGGAGGCAACTTAGCGAAATGTCAAACTACTCATTAATGTGGACACACACAGCCAGCATTGTACGAGACCAAATCTGCTCTCAAAGGTGGAGGAAACAAAGGAAGCCTGCCATTTTTAATACTGAACAGGTTCCTGAATATTGAAAGTGGATAGTTGCATGCATTAAAAGAATACATTTCATTTGGAAGGAAAAATTAGCACTTAGTTGTAATTGTAGTTATTGTAATTAATGTTGATTATTTGTTGCTTGTACGTTACAAAATGCATTTGCGAGAAAAAGATACATTTTTACATACTACATTCACTGACTGCTAGTCATAATTGAATGTGATGAGTATAGCTCATTTGCTGTTGCATCACATTTAAGACCCACAGCAATGAAACAATGAATTGAGCTGCATAGCAGCTACTGGTCTCATTTACATGATTAAATGTTAATGTTGCCTAACAATTATAGCAAACTAAAAAAAAGCATCACACTGTATTTCATCACTGCAATTTATCAACTACAACTGACAATACAGAATTATGTACAGTGGGTATAAGATTCTTCATAGTATTTCTATTTTGATGCCTAAAAAAAGACACAGACAAATACAACAGTAACAATTCAGAAAAATATATAAATAATAATAATAATAATAAAAAAAATTATATATA
>JBBJLR010000029.1:11398280-11419526 GCA_037577145.1 Brachypetersius gabonensis
TGTGTGTGTGTGTGTGTGTGTGTGTGTGTGTGTGTGTGTGTGTGTGTGTGTGTGTGTGTGTGTGTTTGGAGGGGGGGAGGTAATTGGGTTAAAACTTATCAGTAGTCCCACAGGGAGCAGTAAATTAAATGGCAAGTATGGGACCCTGTGTCCCAGGCCCACATTTAATGCCGTTTTAGCTGCAAAGCAAGCAGAAATAAAAGCCCTCTCCAGGGCCCATCCTGTCCCTCCTAAACTCTCTCCATCTTTCCATCTCTCTCTCTCTCTACTGTCTCCCGCAGTGACAAAAACACATCTCTAACTACAGCACCATGTGCTACATCCATTACTATAAACCACTTCACTACTCCCTGCTGAACACCCCCCACTCCCCACAACCCCCCTCCGGAACATCATTTTTGCCTGCGGTTCTCGATTGGGCTCGTTCCAAGTTGAACATTAGTAGAGAGGAGTGTGTGCGAGCGTGTGTGGAGTGGTGGTCATTTAAATGCAGCCATCCAGAAGGGCTGTATCTCAAAACTTCCGAAGGACCAGGATGCAGAAGGCCCGTAGTAAACGACTGGACTGAGATGGTGATCACTCAAACTACTCGTTGTTTAGTGACTGTTCACATCAATCTTTGATTAAAAACATTATGCAAATCATTCATTACAAAAAATGTCAGCTCTGGCTTTAAAATTCGCAGATTCAAAGCTGCTGTAAAGTGCTTGATACACACACATATACAGCAATGCATTTTTGTATTACATTTACGTTTACGGCATTCAGCAGACCACGTACATCAGTGCTTAAGTCGTCTACGTCTGTTCTTCATACCTGTAAAGCTACACTAAAACCAAAACCTGCTTTTTACTGGTTACTGGCAGCTGCGATACACACCTTAACAAAGCCTGTCAGAAAGAAAAGAGCCAGAGGTTAATACACAAGTAAGGAAAGACAGTTATGAGAGTAAGGGCAGACCTGATTGCAAGGGGGAGTTCGTTCCACCACTGGGGGGCCAAAACCAGAAAGAGTTTTGATGCATGTCTTCCTCTTCTGTTGAGAAAGGGAGGTTCAAGATGAGCAGTTTGAGGAGTTAAATCACAAACATGTGATTAGAACCTTAGAGAACAGAGAGTTCTGTATTACGATGCCAGAATTTCCCCTTATGAACTTTTAGCTAACAATGAAACTCTAGAACATTAATATGAAAGGAGAAAAAACTCCCTCCCAAAGGACTGCATTGTTTTAAAGAACTCACTCTTTAAAGGGTTCAAGCTATTAAAAACACTTTTACTAATCATGCAATAACCTTTGACTGTTATTTTGCTTGCCGCTCATAACTCAAACTCTTAAAAATAAAGGAGCCAGAAAGGGTTGTTTGCATTGTGCCACAGAGGAATCATTCTTGGTTCCCCGAAGAGCTTTTCAGATGACTGTTCTGTAACGAATCATTTTTGTAAATGCGGTGTGTGAGTGATTTGAGGAAGAGTCCTGTAATTGTTAGGGAACCTTTACACATTTAAGTGGTGAGAACTGCTGTGAACTTAGACTGCGTCTAAACCTCAGATGGAAATTCCTACCTTTAGTGTCAGCAGCATTATTAAGTGATCTGTCACTCTTCGAGGTGATTGTAAAGTCATCAAGCATCAGCACTTGCTCGATTGTAATGTATAGATGAAGGCATGGAGCAAGATGTACATGCACACAGGGATTTAACAAATGAGAAATGAGATACAACTCATGAAATAAACAGAACACTAAACCCACAAAACAGAACAAAAACAGAACAGAGATTAACAAGAACAGACCATGGCTGAACAGAGACATGCAGCAATCAAAAACACAAGCAAAACTGAGCCAAGAAAGACTGATGGTAAACACACAGAAGTGGCAAACATAGATTGAAACACAGGGGGTATATATACTAACAAGAGAAACACCTTGGGTAAGAGGTCACAGGAGCAAGATACAGGTGGAAAAGCTGTAAAGAAGAGGCAGGACTAAGGAGGAGACTGACATCAAAACAACAACAAACTCACATAGCAGGCAAACACAGGGCAGGAGTAAACAATGATATTAACAAGAAAATGGGAAAAGACAGAAGAACTTTACCAAGGCTTAGAAACGGAAAGAGAACCTTATGAAAAACCAAGGAACGGAAAAAGACAGTGAGAAGACTAAGCCACGGCCATGCATGTGATTTTATTAGAAAGCAGAAAGGTAGAATGTTTCATGCTAATGTCTGACATTCTTCTAAGACAAAATAATAAATGTGCTTGGCTTACTGCAAGGGCATTGCCTTTACCGTAGACATTTGCATGACATAAATACCAGGCAGCTGTTGGTGGTCCAGCAAAACAATTCTTGTTACTTAATAGACGAACATCAGGGCTCTAATCAGTTACAATAATAAATATTTAATTTAATTGAATCATTTTCAGTAGTTAATCAGGATTGATCGCCCTTATCATTTCTGCTCAGATTTGACCCTAAAGATGAAAACAGTGAAAATGAAAAATCAGTGTGTTTTAGTTAGGTTCAATAATGATAACATTATTTTTCAGGTGAATGCAGAGCTCACTTAAGCAGGACATACCAGCTCCTGCCCATGTCTCTGTCTTTCTTTCCTTCTTGTTTTCACTCACCTTCATGTCATCCCACTTCCTCCCCTAATCATCCCACGTCCACTGAAATTCTGAAACACTGATCTTCTACTGAAATCCTAACTTTATAACTTAACATCAGTTGGCTGTAATATTTTTTTCAATCCAGTTATTGGAGACCTTGGAACCCACTGCCCATGTTAATGTGCTGTCTTCCACTTTAACTTCATCCAACCCCTGTTAGATGGATGTGTTTCTGTGGCTGGCTTTTGACCTAGACCATCATTAGTGGCTGCTAATGAACAGCAGAGATGCACAATTAACGTGCAAATTCACAGAAATGTTGTGTCTAATGTGGCAATTATTACAGGTTATTTAGAGTTGTGTTGTTTTTATGGCCCATTGTTGCAGGAAAGGCCAATTACTATCTTTCATTCATTGTACTTGCACTGAACATGGGCTTTTGCAGCCAAGTCCTTGTAATGGTCCCGGTTCAAACACTTTTCTTTTCTTCATTTATTAACAACATTTTTGAGCCGTTTGCAGTCTCTTTTCATTGTAGCACCTTAGGAGGGTTGGGGGAAAAAATTGCTAGCGGCGCCTGTTAATATGACCACACAGCTGCATTAAACGTTTAGCACTGGAGCATAACCTACCTCTTAGAAAAATAACAGTTTGGGGAAAAATCTAATTTACACAGTTTTCTTCGTTACCTCAAATGGAGCCAATCTGAAGTCTGACTCGTTGATTCACTTTATCTCTTTTTAAAGAGCTTTATACCATACAGAGCCAGAAACCACAGCAAGTCCATTTGATATTCCATTTGATAGTCAATGCATTTCAGAAAGTGTGTTATGTTTAAAGCCTGCAGTTTATATTAATCTTTTAATGAAATAAACTGATGAAAAAAAGTTTTAAAAAGGTTAAAAAGTAAAAAAAAAGTACATTTGTGCACTTACTTGTCTTCTCTGTAGAGGATCTGTTCTCCTTTTCACTTAGGAAATCAAGAAAACATGTATTTAGACTAGGGGTGTGTTTTGCACAGGACGAGTTTTCATGATGTGTTTGCACCAGATCCTTGTGGCTTCAACTTCGGACACCATGTTCTGGATGATTCCAAGGTTCTGTTCAGTTCTGAGTAAATTAAGATGGTTTACTTTTGAACAAATGTGGAGGATAAATGAGGCAAGACCCACATTAAAGCTTGTATTGTACTAAAAACACAGAATGCACCTCACGTCGTTCAGTTGGGTGAGTGGGATATTGATTAGAGGTAAAAGTGGACAAATTTAACAAATAAGTTTCATGTTGTATTGCTCTTCTAATATGGTACATGTGTTCCTGACTCCTTTACTTTTCTCCGTAATGAAAGGAAAGGTTAGAAACAGACATGACTACATGAGTCTCCTTTGTTCTGAAACGCAGGGCTGAAATCTGTGTGGCGGGGAGGGGATGAGGGCTATCCATATTGCAACTTTTCCATGAATTTGTCATGAGTTGATGGAAATGTGAAGGCATGTAAATTTTTAATCATAAGGCCATATGGATGGGCTCGGTGGGTATGCTCCATGGGGTTCCGACACAGAGCAAGTCAATCCACAGCTCATATAATCCCACCTCTCTTCTCTACAGGCAGTCTGACCCAGGGCACTCACAAACACCACTATGCTGCCTTTATGGACTCACACATGCCAGAAGAAGACAACAGGCATCATCCTGACTCTGGTACTAACGATGCCGCAGACTAATTATTATCACTGCTTCGGGTGGTTATTGTGATCATGATTCATTCCACCACAAAACTCGATACAGAGCACTGAATAACTGTGTGTGTGTCATTAAAAAGATTTAGACTCATCTTAATGAGTCTGAAACAGCAGCCAGTAAACTCTATAGTACAGACGGTTATGTCATTATCATAATTACCTGTTTACCTTCTACCAGTCGTTTGTTTTCTCCCTCCTGTTACATCTTAGTTTATGGTTGCAAATATTTTGTTCTTTTTTATCTCACCCTGCTCATTGGTTTTCATTTGCTTTGTGCATTTTGTCCATTCCATTTTCTTCATAAACTGCAGAAATAGTGTGATACATGCTGTAAACTAAATGTATCAACTATATATTTGATGTAAAAGTACATGTGTGTGTTTGTAATAGAATGTAAGGTAAAATGATAATAATGTACTATTAGTAACATATATATGGTACATCATCTCAGATATCAGTTTTTCAGATGGCTGTGGGCTGAATTGCGGTGAAAAATGAAAGAAAAAAAATTAATCAAGTAAAATGCAACTGTCTGTGTGTGGGACCACACACTTATACCTGCATTTTTATTTAAAAATCAGGTAAAATTCCAAATACGTTTCTAGCAACGTAGTCACTTGTAAAGTACTGTAAATACACAGTGTTGTACGTTAACTGTACTGTGATCTGAATTTTATGGTAATTCAGAACACAGTACAACACTTTTCACAGACAACAGAAATTGTAAAAGCATAATCAAGTAGACATGTGACACAAGATGAAATAACTACATTATAAATTGCTGTGAATGTCCAGTCCCTTGCCAGTACAGTACAGCACAGGACGCACGTACAGAAGATGTTTACTCACTGGTGTGAACTTTGCAGTGCAACCAGTGCTCTTTATATCTGCCATTTCTACCCAGAATGGCCCAGCAGTGCGGACCTGACCTTTGAGGGCTTCCCTAAAAAATGCTGTAGCTGTAGTTCCATCTACATCTCAAACTCACTGATTCACTGATTCTATATAATTCATCAGAGCTGTACTTATCTCTGTACTGATTTCTGTAACTTCTAATCCAACTTTTTTTAATCAAATCTTGCTATGTGTAAGTGTTGTGAAACTTTGTAGTAATTGCTGACTTTTGTAGCAAATTACTGTTAATTTTACAGTAAACTGCTAAGATTGAACATCAGAATGAACTGAAGAAAAACATAGTCATTGTAAAAAATGAACATTACTGAACAGCCATTGTTTTCGTTGTGCAGAGCTTACGTCGTGGTGTCACAGGGGTCATCAAGTAATGTACATATAATAAATCAAATAAACGTTTGTGAATAAAAAGCCTGCAGGTGAAGGGGCTAAAGTGCACTGTCTGCTCCGTAAGCCGGCTCTGCGTATGTGATGCAGCGCGAGCTGGCGGTCTTGTTTACGAGTGACTAATGTAAAACATGTCTTTAAAGCTCCTCGGTTTGGCACGAGATTGCTGTTGCCAAAATTAAGCCCCGTGTCATGCCCACCCTCACCCCCTCCCCTTTCCACCAACCCTGCCATGGGAACGTTACATCTTTAATGACGAGCGAGGGTCTCTCCTCTCTCCACATGACACAAAAGCTCTGACATCTGTCTCTCCGAGAGCCGCACTCCAAAAAGCTGCACATTTGTTCCTATCTTTTCCTTCTTGAAAAGAGATCAAAAATAAAAGAAGAGAGGCGGAAGGAGGGGGAGGCGGCGCTTAAAGAGGGAGGGATGGATGGAGGGGTTAAGACAAAAGGGTCTTTTTTTCCTCTCCAAGTGTGTTTGGTGGTTAATTCCCCCCATAAAGCATTCCAAAAATTCAAAGTAGGTGTTAAAGAGCCCCCCCACCCACCATCACCACCACTCCCAGCCCTCTCCTCTGAGCTCCGGCGCTTATGGTTCAGCTCATCTGTCCATAGAAAACAACATGTTTACATTAATGAATCGAATAAGGAAAGTAGGCCACATATTATTCTATGAGTGAAAGGCAACTATGGCAACAAAACCAAAGGAATTTCTATAAGGCCTGCCATAGATACTCTTCAAGCCTAATTTAATTCATTTTTTCCACCACCAAGGACACGTTATGCAATGTGCAGTCTATGCAATGTGCATGACTCTGCAACAGAGTTTATTTCACGTTGCTGTAAACTAATAGTAAATTGTCACAAATTTCACCTGCACCCAGAGTGGCTTTAGGGGGAAAGAGTAATTAGTATTTATTAAAGCATTGGCTGTCTGTCTCCTCCGTGTCTATTAGAGCAGAAAATGCCGCTGCTTGACCTGCAGTGATTCCTGCTCTGCATTTGGCTGGTGTTGGTTGACCTTATTTTTTCATTCTTCATATGTTTTTCAATGATAGTTATTGTGTTTTCCTATTTTTCTCTGTTGACATAGTCACTGCTGATTGACCCCGTTCAGTGTTATGCCAACACGATTCTATAATTGTCTCCATGGAAACAGTAAAACCACTACTAGTGAGGCCTCGTCTCTGGACCCCTAACAGTTATATTGGCTTGCATTAACAGAATTGTTTTTGTTTAGTTATTTTTTCCTCCACAAAAGAACAGTCATTTATTTTTACATAACCTGGTTTTCATCCAAGGCTGTAACCATAATATACAGCCATGAAAGAAAAAAATTAAGAGACCGCTTTTCCTTTTTTTCTGTTCACTGTACAATTTGCAGCAGTGTTTTGTCTGTGTGTGAGTAAAATGCACAGGTTGCTAATTTTTTTTATGAAGTATTGCAGTGTGATCTGTGGAAAAAAAAAAAGAAACGCCTCCATATCTGTTGTAAGTGCAGTAGTGTTTGTATAGCAGCTTTTCTACGTGCCGTATTCCAGCAGCTTCACTTCTGATTCAGTTTCTGGTGGGATGACACACATGCACGCGCTCGGCTCTTAACATCACTATTTGAATCGTTGCAGCTGTAAAATAATGTAAGAGTGTTGTGTAGTTTAACATTTCCAATGTTTAATTAATTATTCATACATATTATTTAAAACATTTCTCCACACATTGTTTTGTTTGAAATTTTGAATCAGATGTGGTCAAAAGTGTAATAGTGACATGCACATTAAACACAGACACACTCCCACAAATTACAAGAGCAATATTTTTTTAATTGCTGTATACTGAGGACTACATATTTAATGCTTACAGCCTTGGAAAAAAATAACTGGTCATGTAAAAGTGAGTGGGTGTTTTTGTAGAGGGGAAAAAGGAACAAAACAAGAATAAGAGAACACCCCCCAAGTTTTTAATATGCTCAAAATGTCCCCCCCAATATATTGATTTTAAAAAAGGTATTAGTATGAGGGGCAGCGTAATATTGGCTTGCAGTGAGTTTAGATTCATTCGCAGCAGGCTAGCTGAGGGCCCCTTCGCTGTGGGGTGTACACGCTCTCCTTGTGTCCCTGTGGGTTTCCACTTGGTGAACTGGAGATATGAGTGTTTGACTGAGTGTCTTCCCTGTGATAGACTGGCAACCTGTCTATCAGGGTGTTTCTCTGCTCCAGCACCTCTTGCATCTCTGATTAAGGAAAAGTGGTTCAATCGCAGCTCCCTACCATCAACAGCAAATTTGCTTACCCCTTAGTGAATTAAAAATATTTGGTCACCCCATAATTAAAATGTGAATTCAACTATCTTAACTGTTACTTTCAAGTTTTCAGTAAAACTGTATTTTTTTCCTTTATATTCATAGTTGAAGTATAGGTGAGGATCAAGGGACAATCCATGACACTGAAGCCTATGAGGAGGTTAAAAAGTAAGAGGAAGTTATGATGGACAAACATAGCAAAACATGGCAAAAAAGGTGATTGTATTGTTAATTTCACAAAGACATAGGATATTATCCAAAAGTAAGTGGATTTTTAAAAATTTAAAGTATTCTCAGAACTGCTCTTAAAAGCAACTGATTAAACATTGACTGTTTTTGCTGCTTGGATTCCATAATCAGACTGCAAAAGTATTTACATACACTAGATGGATAAAAGTATTGGGACGCTTAACCACTACACCAACAGGGACTTAAATGACACTTCATTCAAATACATAGACTTTAAACTGGAGTTGCAGCTTTCAATCCTCTTGAAAGGCTTTCCACAAGATTTTGTAGTTAATGTGGGAATTTGTGCCCATTAATTCTGTAGAACTTTTCTGAGGTCAGGCACCGACGTTGAACGAGAAGACCTGGCTCACAATCTCTGTTTCAGTTCATCCCAAAGGTGTTGGATGGGGTTGAGGTCAAGTTCTTTCACACTGAATTCATCCTACTACGTCTTTATGGACCTGAGGCCCTGTCATGCTGGAATAGAAAAGGTTCTTCGCCAAACTGTGTCCATGAAGTTGAAAGCTTGATGTTGTCCAAAATGTCCTGGGCAATCTTTCAGCAATCCTTCACTTGAAGTAGGGGTCAAAGCCCAAACACTGGAAAACAGGTGTGTCCCAATACTTTTGTCTAAATAGTGTATTAACGTGTGTTGCAGTAGCATCCTCCTGCAGGCAGATGGTGGTCTTCTGCTGTGCGCCTTCAATCCCCACACGCTCTGAAGGACTTGGAGAATCATGGCTGCCTCCTGTCTGAGCAGGAGGGCAGGAGCACTTTTAGGTGTTTTTAATTTCAGATCGTTCCTGCCTGCAGTTTCTCAGAGTGGCGTGTTACAGCAGACAGCTGCCTACAACCCCAGACCCCTCAGACTGAACTTGAAAGACCCTTATATTCCGGATAAGAGCAGCGAGAAGACCCCCGAGTGGCAGAAAACAGACAAGTATGACAGGAAGGTGTTTGCTCGGTATGGCAGGGCTTCAGGAGTGGACCCAGCTTTTCTCTGGCCCTCTCCGGCCCAGCTGCAGGAGATCATCGCTGAGGAGAAACAGTGGCACCCCCCACTCGAGGTGATACAGAAGAACGTCGCGGACAAAGAGAAGGAAATAGCTGCTAAACGGCTGGCGAGGTAAAGATCAGGTTTATTCATATACACTATATGGATAAAAGTATTGGGACGCCTGACCATTTCACCAACAGGCATTCAGACTCGGTGCCCCATTTGCAGCTATAACAACTTTTCATGGAAAGCTTTCCACATGATTATGGAGTTTCTGTGGGAATGTGTGCTCTAGAGAGTTTATGAGGTCAGATACTGATGTTGGCCAAGAAGACCTGGGTCGTAGTCTCCGTTCCAGTTCATCCCAAAGATGGTGGATGGGGTTGAGGTCCTGCCATGTCTTTAGGGAGTTTGCTTTGTGCACTGGGGCACAATCATGCTGGAATAGAAAAGGTTCTTCACCAAACTGTGTCTGTAAAGTTGTCCAGAATGTCCGGGTATACTGAAGCATTAAGAGTGCTCCTCACTGGAAGTCAGGGCCACCAGAATCCAGTCATTAAGAGGTGTGTCCCAATACTTCTGTCCATATAATGCAGCACGTTATCATACACAAAATGTCATTTAGTGTACTTTACAGGATTTGAATTGATGAAAGAAATAAAGTACAAAGCAAAATGGAGAAACCCTAACTTTACTTAGTGCAGTGCAATGTGTGAACTGCTGAATTAAAATAACTAATTAAAAAATATAAATGGCACCACTGGTTCTTTTTTTTTGACCATGCTTACCTTTTAATGTGAAAGTGGTGGTTTTAATTGTTGCTTATCAATAGTATTTATACCCAACATTTGGGTTTAATAGCATGGTGTATTTCATGGTGAGTTCCTCTGCAGAGTTTATTAGGTTTATGTAGAATTTATATTTTATATCGTCCTTGTCTCTGTGTGTCTTTGCAGTCATAATTTCCTCTGGGATCAATGAACGTTGCTGATTCCAACTATGGCTCGCTTTTGATCACTAAACAAAGAATCATTTGTAGGCAAATGAATGTAAGGAGGATTTAGATATTCTGTGCTAGCTAATCATGGCATTGTTTTTGCCCCAGCATGGCTACATTTTATGATATACATTTATAATTCTTATTGGTGGATAAGTAACTGTTTCGTTTGAAGTGTGCTTTGTATTTTTTTTATTGGACATTTGTTTTTGTTTCCCTGTCCATAGAGAGCAGCTGATAGCCGCCAACATGGCCAAAATGCCCAAGATGATCGCAGACTGGAGGAAAGAGAAGCAGGAGGCGAAAAAGAAGAAAAGGGAGGAGAAGCTAAAGAAGGAGCGGCTGCTGGCTGAGGCTCGGGAGCGCTTCGGCACCGCAATTGACCCCCGCAGCCCCAAGTTCTTAGAGATGGTTGCTGAGATTGAGAAGGAGGAGAAGAAAAAGAGGAAGCTTCTGAAGCGAAAAAAGAAAGAAGAAGAACTGGGGCTGCCTGCTCCTCCTCCTTCAGCAGCTGCAGAGGCCAAGTCTGCTTAGAGGCGCCGGCAGATGGACTAGAGCAACTTTTGTACATAACTAACGTGTGTGAATCTCAAAGTTTTTGGAAGACTTGCCACTTCGTTTCCCTTTCAATAAATTAAACTCTCAATATCTAAATGTGTTTTATGTGGCAATTTGTCATACCACACATATTCTTAACTGATCCTCTGATGAATTATCTAACAACTGTCTGAATGGTATCTATCTACTTTGTCAATCTTTGGAAAATCCATTATACACAGCAGAATGGATTCAGAGGGGGTGCCCTGTGTAGTTCAGTTAGAAAAGCATTAGTATCATTTACTGATGAACCCAAGTTGTGTTTGGATTTATTTTATCAATGCCACATTAAAACAATTTGTTCTCAGTTTTACAAGATGAGAAAACACAAATTCCAGTTATGTTCCAGTTTTAAGGCACAACACCTTTAGTCTCACAGTCAGAAAGTGCTTTACCTCCCAAGGCAAGGTTGAGTATTGGCCTAAGGTTTGGAATTCACAGGAATATTATGGCATGTGTGCTGCAACCTGGTTCCAGTTACCCTTCAATTGTTATCGAAAATACAATTTTAAGTCTATTAAGGCTCCCATACCTACTTGTCCTGTATTCCAATCATTACCATTGTTAACTAACATCTGTCAGCTGCCTAAATGACTTTTGTTACCTCTTTTCCATTGACATTGGCCTTTGGTCTTTGCTTGTAAACAACCATAACAAAATAATCAGGATCTTAAGTGAACCACATTATCTATGTTCACACTATTGTGAACAATGACAGATGGTGTCATCACTTACAATCAATAGTAAGGTGTTTTGTAAAATTGGATCCACAAACTGTCAGTTTTCCAGAACTTCCATTTCCTCAAATACAGTGAAGACACAACCTTTACATATTTCTCATCAAACCTTCATCAATGTGGCACCTTCAATGTTTTTTCATCGAGAACTTCATTTAAAACAGCAGTATCTTATTAGATCTAGATTACATGTAAACTACCTGTGTCGTCATAATTTACAATAACTAGTAACTTCTCAACTTGATCTGTACACAAATAGGAAATCTAGTCATTATTCAAGAATAGAGCAAACCCAGGCCATTTGAAGGCTGGGGAGAACATACCCCCCATTCACAGTCTGCCCTGTGTTCTGATTTGGCTTTCCAGTCTCAAAAATGTCTTCTTGATGAAATGTTTGAGGCATAAGGCAGATTTCTGTTCTAATTGTTTTTAGTCACTTCATAAAACGAGCCACCATTTTTGTGTTAACTACCACCCAAAAAAAACGAATTCCTTGGCGTTAAACTGCAAAAATGACAGCATACCTCACCCACCTTTTGAAACAAACTAATTTTATAGGACTGTAATATAACTTCTTAAACATACTGACTTCAGTTTCAGACAAATGTTCTATAATGTAATACTCTTTATGAAACTAATTTCTAAGGTCTGCCTCACAGGTACATCCTTTATCATTTGTCTCTAAGCTTTGGCAATTACTTCTAAATATACTTATTGTGTAAGTAGGGTACAAATACAGGGTGTCAAGTTTCCACGGTGACATCCCCAAAGGCAGGCTGGGATGGGCCTGGACCCTTTATAAAGAACCGTGCACAGCGGTACCAAGGGATAAGAACAGGGTGGAGGATGAGTCACTTTGGTTTGCCGGTTCACTGAACGGGTCAGTCCTGAAGTGACACTTCGGCCGGGCCGTTACAGGACCGTTATTTCGTCCTGGTCACTCGTGTCGGCCTTCAGTTTGGACAGGGCTGCGTGGATTCTGAACTGAGTGCGCGATTCCATTGAGTATTCCTTGTAGTTATTCCTAAAAAAAAAATAAAAATAAAAATAAAAATGAGAAAGCTCAAGAAATGATCAAGAAATCATTTATGGCTAACTATTGGGAACATGCAGCCTCAGTGAATCACTATAGCTCATCTAGATCTCAAATGGACTGTGATTGATTAGAACATCATTACATTCCTGAAACTCTTGAGAATTGTTTCAGTTCTATTACGGTGAATTAATAAAAAAAATAATAAAAATGCCAAACTGGACTATTTAACTCAAGTCATGGAATATAAACACTAAAAGTAGTACATCGTGTTTTAGAGTTTTCTTTTGCCACAAAATAAGTGCACACTTTGTGAAAGGTTCAAAAATAAAGTCTGTCCTAACTTTTAAAAACTGAACAGTTGAATCATTAACATCAGACTGATGCTTTTTTACATCGCAAACTATTGTTTAAGGAGTGCAACGGGTGTCTGAAGCACATCAACAGAAGCCAGAACCAGAAAACTATTGATCCCGGAGGAAATTGCTTATGTTACGACTGTTCAGACACACAGTATTAACAATATTAAATATAAAGTCTAAACAATTCCAATTCAACGCTGCAAAGGAACTATGCTACATTGCACAAATGAGCACAGAGTCTTAATTGCAGGTTTCGGCTCTGTGCTGGGTTCTACTCACTTTCCTTTTTGCAGTAGTTTGATGGCCTGCTCCCTCCTCCCTGTGTCAATATAGAGCAGGCCCAGCTCCAGCAGAGAGTTAGGAATCAGGTAGTGGTCAAACTTCAGCTTCTTCTCACTACACCATGAAAACACGAAACTTTATTGATCCATGCATGCTTTTTCAAACACGTACAGCGTTTACAAATCCTGCAAAAATGAACAACAGAAATGGAGATAGAACATTTCTTGTAATTGTAATGAAAACATATTTTACTCAATGATTTGGACTTTAGTCCAAGATGTTTTACATTTACTGGAAATTTATTGTGAGCGACATCAATCTATTTGACCAACCTTCAGCATTTACGAGTGATGATTAAACTACAAAACACCCGTCACATGGTTCACTTTTATAGGACAGTGGTGCTGTAAAGTGAACGGCCTTGTGTACAATGGTTAAAGAGGTGATGTCGCACTTGCCTGCTGTAAACTTTGTTGAAACATTCCTCCGCAGACTGCAGACGGCCTTGGTTCTTCAGGCACAGTCCCTTCAGCAGCAGAATCACGCAACTGTCATCCAGCGTGTACTCATTCTCTAACACACAAACACCAGATTCGTTTTACATGTCTCCTATACGGCAAGTCCCTTTAAATTTATTCAATTTGTCAAGTTAGGTCACATAACTAGACACATATTCTAAATATATTCAGCCTAATAATGACTGCATGAAATTAAAGTCTAATTATTCATATAGAATATTTGCAAATACTAACAAAAGGTTTTTAACAGTTTTTGTGTGAGTGCTAGGGCTTTAGTTGATGTTCAGAGGAATGAAAATAGTTTGAGTTATGGTAATATATATTTTAGGAGAATATTAAAAATCAAAATAAAACATTTACAGTGAACTGCTGAGATACAATGCTACCCACAGCTAACAATGAATGGCTGTTAGTGGGCATCAATTAGTGGGCGTCCTTTTTTTGTTATGCTTACTGATATCTGGATTAGGGTTATTTTGATGATTTAGGCATTAGAGGTTTTTTTTTTTAACTATAAATAGTGGGGCTACTTTAGCCTTGTAGCTCCACTGAAAGCAACCCTGAGGAATACCAACAGTGCATTTGGGGAATATAGAAAGTTTTCTTTAAAGTTACTATATCTTGACAAAAACATTCTGTTATTCTGATTTCTCTGCCAACAGCTGGTGGCCTAGTGGTTTGCCCCTGAGGAAGGGGAAGTGTCCCCTTCACATTTCATAATTATTCATTTGGACCCCGCCCCCCCCAAACACACACACACATTTAACATAAAATATTAGTTCACCCAACGCTGCTGAATCTTGAATCTTTTCGCAAAATAATGCATTCCACTTAATCGATAGGAGAATACACACACTACTGGAAATCAAAGTAGCCTGTCTATGCACTGACGATTCAAACCCGGAGTGGATTTCCAGTGGTGTGGTGTATTCTCAAAAGCGGCTTCCACCTGCATCCCCTAAAAGGGCCGAGACAACTCATACATCCACCCACCCAAACCCCACCCCCACACCCAAACCCTGCCCCCATGCGTAGAACGGTGCATCCCCCTCACATTAAAAATGCTTCCGACGCCCCTGTGTTGCCTCATATCCCAGGACTGTCCGTGGCACTGCTGGGGTACACTTGAGCAAGGTACCATCCCCACACACTCCTCTCTGGCTGCTGTTTCACTTGGTGTATGGGTTAAATGCAGAGAACATTTTTGTTCTGTTCACACTGTGAGCTGTGGTGTATTCACATATGGACACTTTACGCTTAATGCTTTGGACCCTCCTAAAAGAGGGGATTGTAGGGTCAGTACCTGGAGCAGCCTGCAGGGTGTGCTCCGCCTCCAGCAGTGTCTCCAGCATTCCTTCTGTCAACGCCCGCTGCTTGCTGATCATGGAGAACCCGTTCCACATATACATCATCTCCTGAAATGTGCAGCACAAACATCTTATTTACTCACTGTAAGTATCACTGTAATGTTTACTAGGGTTCTAAAAAAAAAGTAACAAATACAATGTGTGTGCCTGTGAGAATGAGCACATTTCACTTTTCATTTTCCTGGCATTGAAACATTAAATCAGTTTTGTTGCAGATATGATTATTATTCGAATGCATTGCTTCTCCAAAATTACAGATGTTTTAAAATGGTTAATTCCATAAGATATACCGCTGTAAACCGCTGAAGACTCACATTTGAAATGTGCTGATCATATCTCAAGGCAAATAATTAATCAAGAAAATGACATTTCATGCATAATAATGTCCTGATTCTGCAGATATCTGTTTGCAGATGAGAGTCAAATGTATAAAAATGATCAGATTAAACAACAAAAGTTCTTACTTTTCAATGCTCATATAAATCAAAATGTTAAGATATGACAAGCAACTTCAGAAAAAAGTCCAGTCATTTTAGCACACTTCTACTTTGATTTGAACTCAGCTGTCTAGTTTTGTTCATTGACAATGAATAATTAACTATGACAAATAAGGACCTGTGAGACAAAAGGGTGTATTGGTGACTTCAATGCACTGTTTTAACTGCTTCACAGCCAAACTCGTTTCTCCAATCACTACTTTCAAGCCAAACTAAAACTCAGAAACACGTCCTCGGGACAAACCTACAGTGACGATGAGTAAATTAGTCAGAATTTGAAAGTGCCCCTGAATTTGCAAATTGCCATACTTTCATATTTTCAACTTTCAACATTCAAATAAACTCCTGTGGGCTTCTAAAATTTCCTCAGTGCTACAGAACGTTGCTGTGCTACCAAGGTGCTACCATGGCTTGAAAGTTTGACTGACAATTCAACAGTGGGGCTTTGAGAATTTTGCCAATAGCCAATTATTATTGTACTTTACAAGTTAATAAAAACTAAATAATTACCCCTCATATATAAGCAATCACCATGTGTAGAGTGTGAATGTGTGTTGCCTGCTTACAAGCACAGGTACGGGAAGTCGCACAGGGTTGCTGGCTCTGTACCGTCGTGCTTTGCGGATGGCAAACTTCTCTGTAGGCGGAGACTTCCCTGCTATCTTCTGTTTGAGGGTTGGCACCTGTCTGAGAGAGAGACAGAGACAGAGAGAAACAGAGTGAACCATCACACAAAAGTCTTAGGCACCTGTGCAAATAGTTTGAAGTCATTTATATCAGCAGTGGGCTTCTTTCTGCAGCAAAAACAGCTGAATATTAGAATAAATGCAAACAAACAAACAAGCAGTAAAAAGTCAAGATTTTTTTTCTAAAAAGTAGTCAATATTTTGTGAGCTGATTAGAAGAACACAGGTTTGGATCCAGATTTCTGCTCAGCGCCTCCAGTCATTGGACGAATTAATAAAATACCATAATCAACACCTAATTTAATTTACTAAAGTAAAAAGAGCCAAACCAGGTATTTAATGGAGCTGCAAGTAAAACTGGGCTTCCATGAGGAAATGGTTAAGCGAACACATAAAACCACCAACTGTATTAATGTTGTTTCTATTCATTGTAATGTATGTGTTTACTTAACACTACTGCCAGTAGTAAGCAGCTTTTAAGCATAAGTTTCTCAGATTCCTATGATTTTTGCACAACACTGTATATGCCTTGTAAATACACACATTCTGTATGCACAATAAAAACAAAACAAAGATAGGAAAAGCACTGACATGGCAACAAAGTCTTTCTGATGGCTGACACAGCATTAGGCGTGTTAGTGTGTTTACCTGAAGAGCTCCACCTCGTCCTCTCCAAACGGCCTGGCCTCCCCTTCAGGAAGCATACTGAGATAAGCAGCCTTCATGTACACATACATAGCCTGGGAGAACGACACACAGGTATAGAGAGAGAAGAGAGAGAGCAATGTAATTTCCTTATGTGATCATGTGAATGACCCAGGCTCAACGCGTATTCATGCAAAAACAGTCATGTTCTTAAGTAGACAGCGGCTTTGTTTCATGTAAGAAAAGTATCAGAGCATCAGTGCACTCAACTGTACGAAGCTTAAAGTGATAGGCTGGCAAGAAAGAAATCAAATGAACCCAATTATCCCCTCAGCACACAATGTACCTATGCAACCAAGATTGAATCAGCCAGGACTGATGTTTGTGTCATTTTCTATTGCTTTAATATTGAGTTTGTTCTAAAAAGAAATACTAACAATGCACATGTTCATGCTGCACACACACACACACACATGCACTATCATGCAGGAGATTTCTGAGGTCCTGATTTCTACTCAGCAGCCAACGTCTCTTAAGACTCTTCAGTCCATCAACAGTAAATTATCACTTTAGCACTAAGGTGCTGGCTGACCTTGGACCAGCGGCTCTCCTTACTGAGCAGGTCGGCGTAGAAGTAGGCCATTTTCCAGTGTCTTTTGTAGGTGAAGCACCACATCAACTCCCAGTAGCACATATGGTGGAACTGCTTCCAGGCCTGCTGCGCCTTGCAGCCATCCTCAAACAGTGCCACCGCCTAGACACATGCAAACACAGTAATGACTGGCTCGAGTCTTCTCTCGAGGACAGGACAGCATTGTTAGCTGTGGAATTTACAATTAAAACATTAATCTAATGTAGAATGGCTACAACATCGAACCAAAGTTTGTCGCATAGCCAGAAACGGCAACAACAGCCTGAAATCTGTACATTTATCCATTTGGAGAAACAAGTACATGTGAGGCAAACATGTGGTGGTTCAGACATTCAGTTTCACTACTTCATTGCTACGTTACTCTCCCAGGTCCAGTGCAATTGCAAAAAGCCATCTATGTCTAGGCTGATGGGCAACATTTTACTTAAGGGAGCAACTGCAAACAAATAAATTCTCCAGAATACATGAAAATTTTTAAATAGCAAGGACATGGATGTACATGCCATTTTTAGAAAACTAAAAGGGTAATTTTCTTTGAAAGATATGTAAAAAGCTGTAACAAACATGAAATGTAAAATTACAGTGATATTAGTATGCTTTGCAATGCACTGTATTGCAAATGCAGCCTCCTGTTCCCTACACACACCATTATCTGTTCACTCACCTCATCAACGTTGCCTTTTATCTCCTCCACTCTACCGGCAAAAAACAGGAAAATGGCCCCCTGGAGAAAGGGAGAAAAGGAGGGAGAGAATGGAGTTCGAAAAGAGCTGCCAATACTGGCTCAGCTGTCCAGTTCAAATTATCAAAGTGTGTTTGGGGTGGGGAGAGAGAGAGAGAGAGAGAGAGAGAGAGAGAGAGAGAGAGAGACAAAGACAGAGAAAGAGAGAGACACAGAAAGAGAGAGAGAGCGAGAGACAGAGTGAGAGACAGGGCGAGAGACAGAGAGGGACAGAGAGGGACAGAGAGAAGGACCTACGCGTGGGTATCGCAACCGAAAGGGCTTCAGAAGTTTCTCAGCGTCGGCTACATCCGCCTCTCCTGTCCCTGCAGAGAAAAGATCACATTCAAACTCAGCTTCGTCACACACATACCACCATTATTTTCATAACTAGTATATATTTTTACCTTAATTCCACTTGCAAATGCCAACCAACCAAGCACTTATCCAATTCTATTCAATTTCCTTTACAAGAAATGTTTGCACATGTAATACTCAAATGTTTCATAATTATTCTACTCTAATACGCTTTAATTTTGTATTATTAAAATAAAATTTTATACATTTACTCCCATTCATTTTTATTTTAATTGTTTTAAAGTGTTATGTACATTTTTAAAACATCATAGTTTTGTCTGGAGTTTAACACATAAAAACATCCTTTAGACTTTGCACTGCATGTAACATTCCAATGTAAATCTAATTAAACCTAATCATGTGAGGCCAGAGAAGGGGAGGAGAGTCTGTTACCTAAAATAAAAGAGAGAAATGTGTAATAGCAGAGCAGCAGCAGAGCACACAGCATCGAGCGCAGGTTATGGGATGTGGCTCCTTCATTCAGCTGAGAGAGCCCATATTCCTACAAACGTACACACACCACACACACACAACACACACAACACACACAACACACACAACACACACAACACACACACACACAAAATATGAATGACATGTTGCCATTTTAAAAACTACATGAACATATTGTAAAAAGTCCTGTCTGTCAATGCATAAGTAAAACATTGATTTTTGCTTAACAATGTAGTCAATATAGAGCTAAAAAGAAAAGTGACATCATGCCAGCTGTAATTAAATGTCATTTTTTCATTTGAGATAATATAATTATTATCTCAAAAGCCAGGGATATCTTACGGCTGGAGGGTAGGGCACAAATTAACTTCCTACCTTATCCCCAGAAAAACCTGCAAACTCCAAAACCTTCAGTATCCGCGCAGGAAACAAGGAAAGTGTCTGTGGAATAATAACAATAACAATAACAATAATAATAATAGCAACAACAACAACAATAACGATAATAATAATAATAATAAGGTAACATTAGGCTACTTTTTTTTTGAGCCACATACAAATGATTACAAAACTCTGGAACATACCAAGTTGAAAGCACCAATTCCAAACGCCACTCCTCCCTCTAGGTGCTTATGGTTCGGCCCTTTATAAGAGCTGTGAGACCCAATAAAGGAGTGGAGCTCCCTGTGTGTGTAGGAACACTTGGGTTAGTCAGATTAATGATTAAGATTTTCTGAAGGATGCGGATATGGTTTTCATATTCATTGTAAATATAAGGGACAGACATAAAGACATAGTCTGATGGGGGATGTCTACTGAATGTAAGTGAAACATTGCTATGGATGATGACTGAAAGAGGGTTGAGGGGACAGTAATGCACCAAAAAAAAAAAGAACATAAAGAACATTGTGATGACTGCCAGCCATCAGGGCAACCATAACGCACATCCAAACTGCAGTCAGTATTGCCTTCCCACTTTCAGAAATGCCTGTTCTTCTGCTATGTATGAATAAATAGAATCCCATCTCCTCATCACATTTATGATATTTGGGCAGAAAGAGTAAAAAAAACCCAGGTGTTGGTCCTCGGGATACTCTTCCGCTTACATTACACTTTCTCCAGACTTACTTGTATATGAGGTAGCTGTTGCGCACTTTGATTCCTCCTTTGATGAAACTCACCATGTTTTCATCCTTTGAGCCAAGGAACAGAGCAGAGAAGACAAAGAGTTGAAGAAAAGAAGAAAAAATTAGAAAGATGAAGCATAATCACCTTGAGATAATAATCATTTAAAGCAATACAAATATCACACACGTTACATTGATTTATACTGAATCATATCATATAATGACTTAGATTGGGCAAACATTAGCTTATGGTCAGAGCATTAGAACAGGACACCATAAAGAATAGCTTTTGTTTCAGTCTTGTAAGGCAGTTGTGCCACTTAGGAACCCAGTATGAGTCACACCCTGCAAAATGACATCACACACATGACATCATGGCCACTATAACAAAAACATATAAAATGCATCCGAGCCAAACCTTAGTATAAGACAAAGATCAAATGAATGCTTAAAATATAAACACGAAATTAGGGCTGAAACGATTATTCGAGTAACTCGAATGATTCGATTACAAAAAATGATCGAGGCAAATTCTTCGTTTAATTCGTCAACAAAGTCCACCTGCAGGGGGCGCGTGTGTCCCGGGGAACATGCTATTTATTTTTGCTGCCGGGAGTAGGGTTTTTTTGCACCGAAGAAGAGCACACAGCTCAGAACAGGAGTCATGAAGTAAATCCCTGCGCGGGACTATTTTTTTCCCGCTCCCGCGGAATTTCTGACGGTTCCCGCCTGCTCTACAATATTTATAATAATTTAGAACTAAAATGATGCCACGCTGAGATGCCGCGACAGAGAGAGACGTGCGTGGCAGAAGTATGCGTGTGTGAGAGAGAGACGACGTGTAGCAGAGGGGCGCGTGTGTGTGAGAGAGAGAGAAAGAGAGAAAGACGTGCGTGGCAGAACGCTCGCCCGGTGAGAGAGAGAGAGAGGGCGAGAGAGAGAGAGAGAGAGAGAGAGAGAGGGGTGGTGGTGGCCTAGTGGTAGGATACTTGCCTCCGAACCAAAAGGTCACAGGTTCGAATCCTACCTCCAGCAC
>JBBJLR010000029.1:11419626-11442405 GCA_037577145.1 Brachypetersius gabonensis
AATATACAAGTTTCACCTTTTGAATGGAATTACTGAAATAAATCAACTTTGTCATGATATTCTAATTTTATGACCAGTACCTGTACAGACATAGGTTAAGTCATTTAGTTTCATGTCTTTTGAAATATAAACTGTGAAATGTAAGACATGCGTGTACCTGAGTGGATGATCATATGGCGATGTAAGTGGTTAGAAAGGTAGAACTTTTTCCCGCAGCCTGGATGCGGACACACCTTTGTCCGGCCTTTTCTGTGAACCAGGTTCACGTGGTTCTGCAGGATACAGACGCACAGAGCAGCACCATTTACTCACCAGCTTCACAAAGAAAAGTAATACTTCGGATTTGTGGGGTGTATCCAAGGCGTATCCAGTAGCTGACGTGTAGAGTTGACTAAGAACATTCTTAGGCTATATTCAGGTTTGAAGACCATTTTCACAGATAAATAAACTATAGAAAACACTATGAAATATGCTATAATAAATCAAAGAGTAATTTATACTTAATTTTCACGGAATTGTTTGATTACCATTATTTTTGTCATATTGCACTGTTCATATATAATGTGCTTTTGACTTGAGATGTTAGCTTTTCCCTTTTAAATCCTAAAACCTTTTTCTGTTCTTTTTTTTTTTTTAAATTAAGCAACAATTAACAAATGAAAGCAAACCTCCTTTGGCTGTGCCAACAGGTACTTTCCGGAATCTATTTGCTGTTAACTTCCTGTTTTAGTGTGGACCCAGTGGACCAGTGAACTCTAGCATGACCGATTAAAAATTATTTAAGGTAATGAAAGTAGGAGCAACAATAAAGTAAGAAGAAAAGCAAAAGCTGGGTAAAACCTGCTAAAAAAAAGTGTGAGGCAGCCTGTGTCATTCCAATTGTGAATTTTGAATCTGACAAGAGCACGACACATTTAGAAAATGGCATTTATGACCAGACCTTAAATGACTAACACTGACTATCACTAATCATCCATTACAACAGGGCAACGCATGGCTGCCAGGACACTATCCACAGATGGTGATAGCTTGGGGCGATTTAGACCATACCCTGTAGTCAAATCATAAAAACCCATTCATGCCACATTTAAGCTTACATTTAAATAATAAATCTAGTTTCCACAGAAACTTCAATAAATATAGAAAATAAAATTAGTACATAAAAACTTAATAAGAAAAGTAGATGAAAAGTAACACACAGATGAGAACTGATCACTAACGGTTCATGAGGAATACACAGAAGTTCCTATTCTTATGGCAATTTATGTGAACATGCAGAAACCATTTATGATGACTAATTATTGTATGTTGAGGACTAAACAAGAAGGTAGGGAACACAACTGCAAGCAGATTTCCATCCAAACCATCCATTCATGCATGTGTAGCTAGTGTCATCTGCCCTCACCTGATAGCTGCTGATGGCCACGTAAACCTGACTGCAGCCCTCGTATGGGCAGTGAAACATCTTCAGCATGCCATCTGCCTCAATGACTGGACCCCGCCGACTTCTCCTAGAAGACCTGGAGAATATGGCAATACAGTGTTTATTCAGTGCAATACCAAATGAATGCTACTCTAAACACACACACACTGCTGTAAAAACCTATTAGGGCAGTGACTGAAATCATACTTTAAACAGACCTGTTGGGAGAGCGTTGCAGGTCTTTCTGATTGTGTGACTCCTCACTGGGCTCCAACATCTGCTTTTCACTCAAGTCTGTAAAACAAGGTTAGATTGACCCCTAAAATAAAATATACCTCACAAAGTATAATATTTTCAAGAATATCTTTAAAACAATCAATAATATCTCAATGTTTTCTCCCAACTTGTATGATCTGTTTTATTTGTCTGTAAAAGTGTCCTTGAGTGCCATGAAAGGCGCTTTTAAATAAAAATGAGTAACATTTGTGGGTTTTATTAAGGTGAGTCAATTTTGGTTTGTTTTAGGGTACAAATGAACAGACACAGGCCTTCAGATGTCTTGACCAAAAAGATGCATACGGTTTTAGGGAGTAAATATTTAGGGGGTATAATGTTACATTCTGGCCACTGCACCCTTTCCTCACTCAACTTAATGTTATGCTAAATTAACATTTTCTCTTCTACTACTAGTATAAAGCTTTTGAGACTAGTGTAAATCCTGCACCATAACCAAAACAGAACATTTCTCCAACCTGTTTCAGGGATGCTGCTCCGAATTACTGCTCCAGACTGGCACATCTGGTTGTAAGCCACACCATCAATCACAGAGCAGGTGACTTCCTCCACATCTCCACCACCCATGTTCAGCTGAATGCCTTCAGACGTCAGAGCTTCATAACTCGGACCTGTGATTATGATCAGCTAGCGTAATGTGTGGAATACAGCAAGAGAGGGAGTATATGAGACAGTAAAGATGGTTGTATTTATATTTTGGTTTTTTTTCTCTTTTACAGTCTGATCATTCTTTGAGATGCAAAACTCTGCAACCAGCAGTTCTTATGTTGGTGGCTGCCACTTTGAGTCAGTTTCTTATGTGGCCCTTCATATAATGTGGCCATGGTGATATGAGAATGTTGTCAGGTTTAACACTATATGTGTAAGGTGTGTGCTTATTTAGACCATGTGTATGGCAAAGTAGGCTGCTGGATAATGTGCTGCTGCAGTTTTTCCAAACAATGGTAAATATGACTGGCAGTATGGAGTGAAGATATCTGGCCAACATGAAATAGATTTAATAAGGTCAGTATCAGTGTTAATACTAATCCGGAATATCAGATGCATAAATGTGTTCATGTTTATGACACATATGTCTCACTTACAAACATGCACTGGAAACATCAAGGTATTGGATCTGAACAAAAAATTGAGTACTAGGGCTTGTAATGTGAACACCACACTCTGTAATGCAGAGTCTGTGCAGAATCTAGTTCCATGCGATGTACCTGAGATCCCTCCAGTGTGGCACGCTGGGCTGGCAAATCACAGCAACCCACCATACTTTGTAGGGCCTGGGTATCGTATAGCTCTCCTGGGCCCGGGGCCGCTGCCACTGGTGTGTGAGCTGTCCCTTCAGAAACTGTGTGAGCTCCGCCCTCCTCCTCACCCCCTCTCACATTACTGACTCCATCTGAACCTTCCAGGCCGTCCACTAAAGCTGCTGTGACCACCACGCATTCATAATCCTCTGTCACAGCCCCACCCCTCCCTTCTCCTTCGGTCTTTAGGGTGCTTGCCTCATCTGTAGGGAAGTTTTCTTTTCCCAGGTCCTGGTTTGAAGCTTCATTTTCAGACTCAGATACAGATGGCTCCTCCTCTGGTCCTACCTCCCACGTGGCCTGGTTCCCCAGTGAGTGACAGGATGTGATGGTGAGGTTCTCAGCTGCAGGAACTCCTGAAACCTGACCGAGAGCTGTGGAGGACATCTGGTGTGCCACTTCTGACACTTGTGCCATAGCACTTTCCAATTCATCCGCTGCATCTGAGCAAACAAGAGGCATTTACTTTTCCAGCGATAAGTACTACTGTGCACAGATAAGGTTAACATACTTTACATGTCTCTCAAAAACCTTGAATTTTTACCCCCTTAAACTCTGAGACTGTAGTAGTTACTGGACAATAAATCTATAAGATCAATAACTGGTCAGGTTTAAGGGATTAAACACAATAGAATATTGCTTGACCCGTCAAACCAGGTTTCTGATGTGAACTACAAGTAATACTGGACTTCTACAAGGAACACATTGATACGCTGTACACTGTTATTCATATTTATCCTTTTAGTTTATTTAGTAATGTGAAAAAATTCAACAAAAAAAAAAAATTATAGCTCACTTACAGTTCACAGGTGACTAGACTTTTGCACAGTACTGTACCAAAATAAATTAAAATCACTTTTGCCATGCTTTATGGAAGTCTGATTTATAACAGAACCGCACCTGACAATTGGCTTTGGTTTAGTGCTCTTTGAGCAGCCCTGGTGTTGATGCCCACAGCAGTCTCATCAGCTCCCTCTCTTTCCGGCACTTCTATAGCGTCGTCTGCCTCAGACTCACTAGCCCCTCCTGCAGACCATGAGATGTGCTGTACGAAAGAGTGCTCAGCGTCACACTGCCACAGAACAGAGGTGGACAAACCGAGCGTTGGCTCCACAGCTCGAAGTTCAGGCTCATGAGGACATGTCTGGCAGTGCTCCTGGTACCAGCTCACTAAGCTGTGCAAGCTGGTGACAGCCACATTCTTAACTACACAAAGAAATAAAAATGGCGGTTATTTACAAAATTGTTCAAACCTGTTCTTCTTGTTAAGATAATGTCTGACACTGCCTCTTTATTTTGACCTAGTCATGATTTAGGTATTATATTAAGAGAATAACAGTCCTGCATAAATAATTTCTTGTGTCACAAGGGAATATTAATTTTGAAGTTACCAGTCTCCAATCCTGCAACTCACAGAAAACTGAAATAAAATGACATTTCTTTATACACAAACTTTCATATGCACAGGAGATAAGAACACTATTAACTGTGGATTTAAATACTGGCATATACATCAAATAAACTACATGTATAGCAAATAAAGTCTAAAAGGGACTTTCAAGCACTGACTAATCGAATAAAACTGTTCTTATAATCGCCAAAACACACAAAACTAAGTGGATCTTATATTATAATGCATCTTAATTTACTCACCTTTTCTTGGATTTCCGCACAGTTCCAGGGTGTTCTTTTCACTGTCAATCACAAAGAGGAGAAGCTATTACTAAATGTTGTGCAGTGAAATGTACCCAGTCCCACTCAATAGGAAGTGCTATGGGTGTACATGTGTGTATAAATACACTGTGTATATACAAGTGCAAAGTGTCCATTTGTCATTCATATGGATATGGGTTTGCCATGGGTTCAAATGCCAGGACTGTCAGTGGCACCGTGAGGTACTCTTGAGATACCCTGCATATAAGCCATTCACAAAGTGAGGCAGAGGGCACCCAGTCACTCAGTGGTGCCACTGACAGTCCTGGGATGCAAACCCGTGGCTTTCCGATTGCAGGGCTTTCCGTATAATATAAATACATCTATATATACACAAAACATTATATGAGAAGCTGTGATAATTTATTTGAAATACTCTCACAACCGAAGGGCTGTATGTTCCTAATTACTTATTGAAAATGAGTGTCTTGGCCAGATATTGCTCCCTCTCTTTAGTTCCACCGTTTAAAACATAAATAAACCATGTTAGTTGACTAAAATGTACCAGTGCACAAATCTCTGGACATAATGAGTAATGTTAAGGAAACGAGCACGTGTGTAACTGTGCTTTACCACAAGTTGTATCTAGTTGGAGGAATGGCTGTAACCGGTTATTAAGACTCAGAATGTGTTTTGAGTGGAGAGGTGATGGGGTGCACATACGCTACTACTGGTATCTCTCACTGGAGTTTAGCTGAATTAGATACTCGGTCATACGTACATACACACATTCATAAGTGTATATAAGTGTATATATGTATGTATGTGCGTGCGTTATTTATCTGAAAGCATCTCAGGACTGTAGGCTCCTAGTGACTTATTGAAAATGCGCCTGGTCTTGTTGTCATGTTGACTATAATGTACTGGTGCAAATAATCCGGCAGGTGTGTCTGTGACCGTCCTTTACCACAAGTTGTGTCTAGTTGGGAGTATTCGGCGCGACCGTTTTCTAAGATTCAGCGTGTGTGTTTTTTATGAACTGGGAGGAGAAGTGAGGGTCCACGTACGCTCCGTGTTTCTGCTGGTATCTCTCTCCGTAAGTGGAGTGCAGCCGGATCAGGTACTCGGCCAGTCCCGCGTCGCTCAGGCCGGTCCTCCTCCGCAGCTCGCTCCAGATTTTGTGCGACTCTCCAAGGTAAACCCGCCGCACGTCGTACTTTTTCCGTGACTCGAGTCTCCTTTGAGCTCGGTCCGAGTCTGACAGCCTCGGTCTCCCCCTGCAGCGTCTGAAACTCCCCTTCACCTGGTCCCCAGAGCCGATAGCGCCCAGACTATCCGTCCTCTCTGAACACAGAGCAGCCATCTTGCCATCAGCTGTGACTTGTTATGGTTCTTCTTAAAGGGATTTTGCTGACGAGCCTTTAAAGGAAAACCGCTGTTCTTTTTTTTGCCAGAATGTAAAATGTTATTCGTTTGCAAACGAATATTTCTTTATGTAGTTCTCTATGTATCCTTATATCTCTATATATTTTATTTATTTTATTTTATTTTCATTTAAGAACAGTGAAATACAAAGCACCCAGAAGACGGCAGGAAAAACCTTAATCACGCTGTACGTGTTTTGATAGACATATAAACTGACCAACCAGCACCGAGAAGGTGTTTCACGTGTTCAACTATTGGCCAATGAAAATTAATAATGCTTTTGAACATCCAATTATAGTGAGAGTGGGCGTTTGCTTCTACTTTCGCGGGAGAAGCGAGTGATGTCGTTTTCAGCTGAAAAGTTCTGGTTTTACTTAAAACAAATAGTTGATTTTGGAAAAAGACAGCTGTATGAAAAGAAGAAAAACGTACACTCTTAGAGTTTAATAGATATGGTGGATATACTTGATATGGTTTTCAGTCGGTTTAGTTCACAGTTCCACACGTCCAGTCACATCAATATGACTTCTCCAGAGAAGGGCACTCTGGTGGTTGGAGATGGAGACATTAACCGAGCCCTGCTGTTCCTGGCAGCTGTGACAGCAGCTTCAGAACTGGGAGTCAAAGTGCTGTTTTTTACTCAAAGTCAGATTCAGAGCTTTCCAGTTACTCTTTCCACCTACAGTGGCCTGAAGCCTGACTGTCTGAAGGTAGGTCTTCACTCCTAACTCATCAGTGCAGACAATAACAAGATCAAGAGTCCCAATACTTTTATCTATATAGTGTATTATAACAAAGCGTCCCAATACTTTTATATATATATATAGTATTACTTTCATAAGCATTAGCAGTTATTACTTACTATTCTGAATACACTTTTAACAGTTTATTTCTTCTTCTCTGTGCTCTATCTCTGTAGAAAATCAGATTTGTGTACCCCAAGATGTTGGAGGATCTACTGGAAGATGTGGCCTCCCTTCATGAGCTGGTGTTGGAGGCTGCAGCGCTCCCTTCGCTGATTATCGTGGATGGTTTGGAGCAGTACGTGTCTGGGCATGTAGCCCAGAACAGGCCTCAGCGAGAGGCTCAAAGCGCAGCCGCACATGTGGTGGCGCTCCTCCATGACACTGCTGCCTTCCTCACCCAGAAACTGAATGCTCAAGCAGAGAATCAGGCCCAATGTAGTGTCATCGTCTCCATTAAGCCTGAAAGGAAAGGCCAAGGTGGATGTGATCAGTTAGGCTCTGACCCCCTCCTGTCAATCTTGGAGCGCTACTTGCCAGTGCGATGCACCTCAGAGAAGGTGAGGAGGGATGAGGGGCAGAATGAGTGGTTGTTGTATCTCTCGGGTCCAGAACTGCAGGTTGCTGGGTGTGATAATGCAGTGGAACAGCTGCAGTTGCAAGCAGTCCTGCAGCCTAATGGGATACTGGAGTTCTGTCCAGTCAGTCCAAGAAAAGAGGAGACCCCACAAGGACAAATCCCTGTAGGAGTGAACAATGACTAGACAATGACTAGTTTATTCAAAATTGCTGCATAAAATATTTGTGCCTGCTTTATGAACTTACAAATTCAGGATAAGAAGTAAGCCTTGTAAACATCATTTGCATCATTTGCTTTTTTATATTTTGCTTATTAGTATTCTAGTCCAATAAGTACAGTTCACTAAAAACAACACTCTTCCCAATACATGAAAGAAAATGCAGAGCATTTTAATAGCATTACGTTTGCAAAATATTAGAAAAATAAATTCCATGTAAAAAATATATATCCATGTAAATATTGAAGCATTTTAAATAAATGACCGATATTGTAATTGACTTCTGAGGCACTTGCTTTAAAACCAGATTTGCATGTGAAAATATTTAGTCAGTGTTTGTATCTAATCTGGTCCACTAACCCAAACTCTTTCTTAATCTGACAATATCAAGTAGACTGAAGGCTCATAAAATGTTTTGATTGCAAAAATCGCATTTAACTGTTTTTATTTCATTTATTAGGAAATATACAAACTTGTGTGGAAATATACAAATTCATTATGTGGAAATGAACAAACAGCTACAAATACTTTTTTTGAAATATACAAAGTTGCTATCATCATTGTAATGCGTCAGCTCATATGTCTGTCTTTATCTTTAAACGCTCCCCAACCAAGTCGAGTCTTAGTCATAAATTATTTTTATTTTTACTGGGAATGCCGTTAACATGCATTACTATGACATTTAAGCATTCTCATGACCTGGATATTTGAAACAAACAACAAACAAATGAATTATGATTAAGAGACATGTATTACAACCTCTACATCATTCTCGCATCAAAAAGGCTTTTTTGAAACAAATCCGTAAAGTCATTAACATTTTGGAGTTTTTTTCTTTGCTAAACTCTTTCTGACACTTGGTACACAAAACTCCAAATCAGGGAAGATTTCAAAGCAAAAAACATGTCTTTATTTACAGACTATTATTTAAAACAGCTTATTTGTTTACACTGTGCAGTAATACTTATTAGATTCTACCACTTTTGTAAAATGATACTAATATTAAATACATAAATGTTGACAAGATTTTACAGGCCTTAAAATAGTGTTTGATAGACATTTGTGCAGGTTTGCTGCACTAGAAAACAGTTCTGAAATGTGTTTTTAAAATTTCTTGGAGAAAATCTGTACACTAGGACTGATGGCAAATCAACTGAAAACATAATGCAAGCACCAGAAGGAATCGTCAAACACTCTTCGTACCTGCAGAGAAAACTGAAGTGTGATAGCATGTATGAAGTTGGGTTATCTACAGTGTTTACAACATCTGAACTCTTTGGATATTCAGGTTTACTGGCAGAACATTGAAACATCAAACCATGTATTTCCGATATGCTTTACATAAAAAAAAAAAACCCTTCCACAATAACAGAGTTTCAATAGAAATACAATACAACAAAAAATAGAAAACTTTTCACAGGTTTATGAAAGTGAAATGTTGTGTACTGTACAGAAATATGAATCAAACCAGGCTCTGTATAGGCCTAACTTCGACAACTACGACTGTTTAAAGTATTTAATTTACCAAACATGTAGTAGATCAAAGAAATTAGCTTATGTAATCCAGGTTCAACGTACCGCCTATGTGGGACTCAATTCTTTTCTCAATTCTTGCATTGTCTTTTGTGAAAAGGCCTTAACAGGAAACGCTGAAGACGTCCTGGCTTTTAATTCCCTATCCACTTCTCCATTAGCTCTTGTCTGCTCACATGTAAAATTCCATTATTTCGGAATATTCTGCAAAGGACGTTTGTCTTTCCAGTGCTATTTTGTAAATCTTCTGTCTTGCCCCACAGTCTTCTGATCACTACTGGGAGTGAATGGGTTGACCCGAGAGTGGCTGCCTGTGCCCAAGAATGTCATTCTTGTACTCGTTGGTGTAGAAGACACCTTTGCCCATGTCCGTTATCCTACTGGAGCTCATTGGACTGTAGTCCATTGAAACTCCTGAGTCTGCCACAGCCATGTATGTATATCCTGGCCCTTTAGGTGGCCATGTGTGGTTCGGATACTCGAAGCTTGACTGTGAGGAGAGTCTTCCTGACCCAGAGCTTTGCTGAAGGGAGCCAAGATCAGAATGGGAGGTGGCTGACAAAGAATTCCCTGTGCTGGCAAAGAGTGACTGTAAGGGCAATGACTCTTCCAAAACATCATGCCCCGGCCCATCTTCTCTGGCACGTTGGGAGTTCTGGTTAAGCATGACATATGTGTCTTGTGACTCAAGGAGGGATGATTGAGAGAGAACTTCCGGGTGTTCCTGAAGGGCCCTCAGCTGCTCCATCAACCAGTGAGAGTGGGGGCGTTCTTGCCATCTGTCATGCAAACTTGTATCCATGCCTCTTGTGTCTACTTGATCCTCCCCCTCTTCTGTAGTTTCTGACTCCTCTCTTTGGAAGGCAGCTGTTCTAGGAGCAGCTGCTGGCCTCGAAGGGGAGATGTGACTGGGCAGTGGTGCTGCCAGACTAGCCTCCGACAGTACCTCCAAAGGAGAAGGGCGCTCCTCTGTGTATAGGTGGATAGGGCATGTGCTACTGCGGCCCATCCACTCCTGTGTTAGGTAAAGAAACATTTTTAATGTTAATGCAGAGTTCTCAGTGCCAAATGCAAAAGAAAAGGTTCACAGAAAAATCACAGTTTTCCCTTTACTAATCTGAAAATGTATGCTTAGTGTTTAAGGAAGGAACTAAAGAAGCAAACTTTGAACACCAATTGTCAGGGATTTTTTCAAGATCCTCTATGGAGGCAGTAGACAAAAAAGTCTTTATTTGTGTAACTAACCACAACCTAAACATTCAGAGGAACCGGTGAAATAACTTAATATTATTGCTCTAAAGGGACTGTACCTGAAAGTCTCCCTTGTAAACAGTGAAGAGACCTGGGAACCTGTGCTCGGGTGAAGGGATGTCAGGCCACAGTTTCTTTAACAGGAATCTGTAATAGTTTACACACGCTTTATAAGACATCCTTGCCTATATATACACTTGATTCACAAGAAGGAAACTTGTATAATCATATTTAACTTATTTAATATTACTAATGAAACATGATATGTGGTTTATTTTGGATTTTACTTACTTGTGATGGGAAATAAGCACAGTGAGAGACAACAGGATGAGTATCAGAGATATGGTGAGAACCAGTGCCACAATCAGAGGGTCCAAGTCTGTTAGAAGACAAAGTTACCACTGAGCAAGGAGGCTGCGTTAAATTCATACCAGGTGTGTTCACGCGGGACTATAAGGACCCACTTTATTTTACTCACTTTACTTAGAAGCAACAATGTTTCCTCAAGTTCCTTAGCCATGTTCAGATTTTTGTTTTAGCCTGAGTAGTCTTATGTATCGGATTGGCTTTTTGTTTTATTATCAGTTTAAAAAGTTAAAAGATTTTTACCACTTGGGGGAGTAGTCCCGAACACAGGATCAGACCAAGAGCTCCAGTAACCATTATAAGTGATGCCATCAGGTTTGACACGGACTAAAACTTTGTATTTGCTGCTTGATTGAAGGTTGCGCAGGGTGAACCTTGTGTTGGCCCTCACCATTTCCTGAAATGTGGGAAAACACAATTCACTTCTTTGAATTGTCCATTTTCATATCAAGATTTAAGACGTGTTAGCGGTTATACTAAATATTGTCTTAAATTAAAACAGATAGTTTTACATAAATTAGCACTATGGCAATTCCTGGAGGTTTTTCCAGGAGGTTTTTAGTAAAGGTTGGTTTTAGGGCCACTGAATATTTCCGGCTCATTTTCAAGGTTGCTGTTTTGAGTGTTGCAGCCTGCTAGTCAAGGTAGCCCAAATTTTAGTTGCTTTAATGTGACATACAAATCTGATGTTTTCAAATGCCGTCTCTGAGTCACTTTATGTGGGCCTAGATCAGATACAAATTTGATTTGTGGCCATGCAACTTTTAAGAGTATAGCCATATTGAAATTCATGCGTTTCATCATTTTGTGCTCGTACCTTCCTCATGGGGCTCCCTTCCATGCTATATCTGACCTCGTACAGCATACTATCATCCATGTACTTGAGGGGAGGAGGCAGCCAAGTGACATTCAGCTGCCCATGTTGCATGGTCCCCACCACCGTGACATTGGCAGGAGGATCCAGCAGGACTAGAAGAAAGAATAAGAAAATGTATTAAGCTGGATCTGAAGTCACGATGGAAAAGTACCAATCAGTCTGAATGAGGTCTGGAGAACAGAAAGTCTCTTCTAAAACTGTGGACCTACAAACTTGGTCAATGAAGAGGCTGCGGTTGTAGAGGTCCCTTCCCCCATGAGACACACTTAGGTGGAGTGGGGTGAAGAATTCAATTCGAGGCAGCCTGCAGAGGAACAGCCTCCTACCGCCGGCTCCCAGCATAGGCAGTTTGGACACAACGCACTCACTGCTGTTTTCATTCCTGAACACAAAACAACTTATTAGAAAAGTGCATACGCTCATCGCAAAGATTAGTATGCTTTCCACTATTTGTATAGAATTTTTACATGTATAGCATTTAGCAGACGCTTTATCCAACTTTCATTCCCTGACTACAGGGGACAGCCTCTCTTGAGCAGCTTGGGGTTAAGGGTCTTGCTCAGGAACCCAGTGGTGGTTTGCTGAAGGTAGGATTTAAATCCATGACCTCTTGGTGCAGAGGCAAGTATTCTACCTGCTAGGCCACCACCGCCCCATCGTGGTTTTGATCAACCAACCAGACTCATTTTGATCAACCAAACAAACCATCTGGACCTACTCATTCAAGCATGGGTGGTAAAATTTAGTAAATGGATTGATGCTTGGTAAGAAGCTACAAGCAGCATCTTCAGTTACTCACTGATATTGGTAGGTGTAGGTCAATGTGTATTGATGGAGGGAACTATTCCTGGCTTCCTCTTCCTCCCAGAAGCAGGTTAGATCCCTCATCCTCTCAGCAAAACATTTAATGCTCTCCGGTTCCTCACGAAGCAACTGTTCAACTGTAACAACGTGGTTTAATTTGCATAATTATTAATTTGTTCAAACAAGTGGATATCAGGCTTTCTGTCAGATGCACATTTTTGCTGTGCTTGGAATGGGTAAATGTACTTTTAAAGGTTTTCTTCTGTCCACAGCAGCACAAATTGGTTATACAAGTTTAATATAATGAGTAATGTCAAGACCGTGCTGTGTAAAATTAGACACAAAGTTGAAGAGACAAGTGAACCGAGAAGACGTCGTCCTACCTTTACTTTTAAAAAATTGTCCTGTGCCCGTGCCAAAAGCCAAGAAAAGTAAACCAATCACCAATACTCTGCTGTCATTTATCATTTTTTAAACTCCGTGAAGAACAAAAACAACGTTTCTTTTTGTTATTCCGCATAACGGCAGTCGAGAAGTTGAATGCTTCCTCTCTTTCTGTCCCTCTCGTTCTCGCTCACTCTCTTGCGTACAGCTTGTTTTGCAGATACGGCGGGTCTCGCGCCACTCACGCAGCATGCAGTGCTCGAGATAAGCGACTTGCGAGTCTTCTGAATTGTTTACTTCTGTTTTTTTAACGAGGAGGAGGAGGACCAAATAGTCCGAAGGGTTTTGTGGGAGGGACCAGAACTGTGGAGTAACTCAAACTATTTACTCCCTTTCTTGTACTTAAGTCAAACATTTGGCTTTTGACTCAGATTCCCAAGCAGAAACTAAGTCTAGCTCTAGCTTCATTCTACACTCTGAATGGAGGTTCTTTATTGAAAAAGGAATTCATTGCCAAGGCCATCAGAGTCAGTGCTCAGGGGCCACTGAGGACGTAAACAATTAGCGTGTTTTACTCAATTAGCCATTGAGTAAAACACATATACAAATCAAATATACTGTATACACATATGACTAAATTGAGTGTATATAAGACAATTAAAATTGTATATCTTTGTCAGTTGATGTGTCTGCCTTTAAGTAATTGGATTGTTTGTTTTAAAATAAAAGTGTGTGATTGTTGGGGTCTACCCTGTCATGAGATGGTTTGGCTTTGAAGCACAAAAAATCTTACACAAAAATCTTCAGATCTTACAGGAAAAGGCAAGGTACAAGAACATTAATAAAACATTTATTTTATTTTTTAAATTATATTTAAACTTTAGCACTTTCAGGTACATTTCTCATTGTTTTTGGGTTTTGTTTATTTGTCCTTATTTTACAGGATGTGAGTACAGGTGGCTACTGCATTACTGTGGTTCTTCCCTGCTTGAAAGGAAAGTGTAGTCAAGGACTAGACTTACAAATGTACAAAGTATTATTTTTTTTTACTTATACTTTTCATCATGCTTCACAAGTTCTGTTGTACTCTCACATTTAATTCCTAGTTCATCTTTCGGCTATTTTCATTCTGTTGTGCTGTTCAGAAAAAACTGTTGCTCACATTTCTTAAACTTCAGAGCTCAAGCTTTAGAATTAATTTTAGGCCAAAAGTATCCCAAAAATGAATAGAATAGAACCTCTCAAGACTGAGTTCCTATACTGCTGGACACCACTCAAGTTCTACGTAGTTCTAGCTTCTGCTAGAGTCATTATGTCACTGAAGGAACTTGTGTGGTTTCAGCTACTCTACCATGTACAACTTTGTACTCTAACTCAGTGTACAACTTCATTGACGTGAAGAGAAATTGCATGTCAGCACATTCACATGGTCTTGCGTCATACGTAACACGGTGAAAATAAACCACCAGTTTAGTACAGTAATATATAAAATAAGTACAGTTTTGGACAAAATAACACCAGTCAAGTGAGTTAATGAGGGATGGCACACGGGAGCTAAGAAACAGTTAGATATGATGGAGGTAAAGGCAGGGAAGGTTTCACTTAAGTGCAGCTACACTAACCGGTCTTCTTATCAGAGGGCAGCACTCTTGTTTTTTTTCACTCAACGTGCGTTATCTAAATGTTCTACGCTCACAGATAGTGTGATGGAGTCTAAACACAACCCGCTCAAACACTCCAGCTATGTTCACGCTCCAAATACACACTTTCACCGTATTACCACATCTGGGATATTGCTAAAATGAGACGGATCCCTTTTAGGAATCTGAGGTAGATTCCACTGATTGTGCACTTTAATTTGATTGTAAAGTGTAAAGCTCCAATACCAAAGTTTTTGCCTCTCTCTTATTACAGATGATGATTACATGCTGCCACAATGAGCTAGTGATAGTCTCCCATTGTTTGGTGTTCACAAAACTAATGACATTCCCAATTAAACCAAATGTTTTGGACAATCTGTATCCCCTGTTCAATTTAGCATAGATGTAGGCCTATTCAACAGATTTAGAGTCTGTAGACTTGGATGTTCCTAATGCACCTCTTTCAACTCAAAAAAAGCTTTGATCACTGGCTAGTGAAATCACAAGTGCAAGGAGAACATTCCAGTCCAGGTGAGACTCCTGGACTCGAATACATTATACTAATTTTATCCATGTCCAGGACTGAAGCTCTATCTCACAAATGTATACTGTATTTATACTGTACACAGAGATGTTTCACAGTGCTTTCACTATTCAGCACCTCAGGAGGTTGTGGGTTACCGGTGGCCGTCAGGAAACCGTGCTGCAGGAAGCCCTTTTTTTGTTATGCACACACTTCTGGGTAGTTAGATAAAACAGCCTGGCAGGCTTGTGGCGTAAAGTCATAAATCAGATGTTATCAGAGACTATGCACCCCAGAGTTCTTTACCAAAGACAGCCCTTTCTGCCACCTGAGCCCGTTCTCAAATCCCGACTCTTTAAACACGTCCATTCTTGTACAACCTGAACATGCGTCCTCTGGGTCAAATTCTTAAAGGGAATAATGTGTCCTATCATAACTATGCAGATGATATTCAAATCTATCAAGCTCTCTCACCAAGGTCCAATAGATTCATTTTGTCAGTGGCTCCATAAAGTACATACCTGGATATATCAAAACGTTCTCCAGTTACATAAAGACCTCACATTAAAGCTGTAACCAACATTTTCGTACCTTTAAAACAGTCCTAAATTTTCCAATCAAGAGTTAGAGAAACTTATCCATGCCTTAATATTGTGCATGGTGGCCTAGTGGTAAGGGAGTTGCCCTTGTGGTCAAAAGGTTATGGGTTTGATTCCCAGGACTGCTAATCTCTGAGGTACCCTTAAGCAAAAAATTTTTTTTTTGCTGTAGTACTGTATTGAGTCCCTACATGAATTAACAGGTACGCATCAAAATTTAAATTTTCTGTCTCGGCCGTAGTCGGCGTGGTTATGTGCGCAGTATGACGTCACAAATTAGGCACGCAGTTGCGCTGTGAAGACTGAAAACTGGTGTGCATTTTGCGTACCACTTATGTCAATCCCTGTATATAATCCTGGTAGGTCTCTTAGATCTGCTGAAAAGAGTCTAAATTAAACATGGTGAAACGGCGTTTAGAAACGATGCTGCTCACTGCTTGAAAAAACTGTTCATCAGTATCAGAGCTGCACCAACTGTAGCTTTAAAAAGCTGCGCTATTCTCCTCCTGCCTTCTTTTAAATATCTGCACCTTTATCCATGTTCACTTTTTTTTTTTAACCGTGTTCTATGTATTCTTTTATTTTAATCTATTTTTTATATTATTCTATTCCCGTAAGGCATGTTGAATGACCTGCTGTGTATGATAATGTGCTTTACAAATAAACTTGACTTGCTTCACTGTGAAAGCACTCACTTCACCAAAATCTCCAAATATTCTTTATTTTGCAAACAGTTCATACATTAATCTCTAAACTAATCTCTATATTTCTGGCTGGGAAAAAAAAACCCAACTGGTTTAAAAAGCAAAACAGGTACAAGGTAGAAAGGTGCTTCTGTGTAGTAGTTCCATGTTTGCAAACACCAGTATCAGAGCAAATATTAGGGTGGCTATTTCTTGTCCTGGAAGGCTGTTAACCAGCAGAGTTGTGATTTTACAGGCCCAACAAAACTGGAGTTTGAAGCTCATGCACTGGGAGACCAACATCTCTAAGCCATCTCCAGCACAGACTTCAATACTGCTCTGAGAGTGAATACGAACTTAAGTGTCCCATGGCTGTAGCAGACAAAAAGACACTGAATAAATACATGATTCTGCTTTAAATACTCCACAACTTTTCTAAGAATCTTTTTTTCAAATCCCTAAATCAAAAATAAAAAAATAAAGAAGGTTAACAAACAGCAAAGAGCTAGTGTTAAACACTAACAAATCAGAGTTCATACACCACAACGGGACGCCAAAATAACATTCACAGTAAACTATGAACAAAATATTCAGAAATAAACCACAGGGGAAAAGAAGAAGTCATAGAAAGAAAAGAGAGGAGTATCTCTGCTGAGGGGCACCAACTGGCCATAACGGACAGTATGTTTAGCGAGCGATAGAAAGAGAAAGAGAGAAAGGGTGTCTTCTCTAGTTTTATCACACTGACCAGGCTGAAGGAAAAAAGAGGTTCACTCTAGTGAGCATTCACAAAATCAAGGAGTCTTATAAAAGCTCATATTTATGACAGAACAGGTTATGGTAACTGCTAACTGGGAATATCTGCATTTTTGTTTGTCCAGCCATAAAATTGATGAATACAAATGTAAAGATGACCAGAATGCAGACATTCTTCTTCCTCTGAAACTCTATACATCTGGTGGAGCACTCGGTATTGCTCTCACCAAACGATCCATGTGTCTTTTGACATAATATTTAAGTTAATTAATAATAAGTGGTTACCAGACTGGCTTTTAGACTGAATTAAAAGTGTTACGTTTAAGTGAAATTAAACATAACAGCCAGTGTAACTTCAGAACAAATCTTTACTTCCTTGACACCACTACGTGTATTTGTGTGATCAAACGATTCACAGTGCACTGGTGTGTGCAATGGAATTAGCATTCAGTTTAAGACAAAAGAGAGACAAAACACTGGCCAAGTACGGTGCAGAATGACCGTGACAGTTGAATATGAGGCTATCTGATTGTACATGAGACAAGCACATGTTCATTATGGGCTTAGCCACAGATTTCTTCCATGCTGGGGTCTTCTTTTGGGGCAGGAAAGAAGAGAGTGTCAACGAGGCCAAGAGAGGAGTAGCTAAGGGCAGGAGGGCCAGAGAATGGCCAGATATGAATGGATTATCTTTGCAAGTTGTAAGAAATAGGGACCTTTACAAGATTTATGCTAGGGGAGTCACAATGAGTTGCAGGAAGGTTTGGGAGGTGGGAATTTGAATGGACTTTCTTCTCAACTTTTTCACTTTACCTTCAGTCCCAACTAGTAAACACATGATAGGTACTTTTTCTTTTAGCCAGAAAGCTTACTAGTCTTGTCATGCATGAGTATTGTGTGTTCGTGTCATAACTTTTGCCAAATGAATGAAGCTACTGGCTGATTTGAGGGAACACTGAGCAAGGATTAAGTCTAGGGAAAGTGATGGAGTCCTCCCTGAACATTTTCTGAAGATGAACTCAGACTTAATCAAATTTGAGGAATTTTAAGAATGTTACCGGTTCATCATACAGTGAGTCTGACCCCAAACCTGCCATCTTAAATGTGCAAAGACAGGCACAGGCACAGAAGGGGGCAGAAGTGGAGATGGAACAGGGCTGGCAGGGGTTTAGCAGGCACAGCTGCTGTGTCCCTCAGAGAAGGAGTCCTGTAGGTTGGGGTCTTTGTGATTGGCGAGTGGGCCGCTGTCTCCCTCCATAGTTTCATTCATCTTCTCACATATGACATCCACCAGTCGCTCAAACACCTGCTTCACGTTGATGTTGTCTTTGGCACTGGCTTCAAAAAACTGGAATCCTGGGAGATGGGGAAGACGGAGTGGAAATGTAGATTCATATAGAAATGAACAGTGTGTGCACACTTCTTTCAGTGGAATCGGACATACTTACATGCAACACTGGTGCATAAATCTGAGTATGCTCTTTGCTATGTGCATGTGAGTCGGGTGTATGTGTTTGCTCCCACCTAGCTCATCAGCCAGTCTCTGGCTGTCTTCTGTTGGAATGAGTCTGTCGTCTTCCAGGTCACACTTATTGCCCACCAAGATAACCTGAGCATTGTCCCAGGAGTATGTCTTAATCTGAGTTGCCCTGAAACCAACACAGTGACAGAGTAAGCCGCACGGTGCATTATGTATATATGTTGTACAATATATTCATGGTAACAAACATCTACATTCCCTCTTTTTTCCTTCTGCTTTTTATACTATTTTCTCTCTCACTCACTTACCAGTCCTGTACAGCACTGAAGGAGTCCTGGTTAGTGATGTCATACATCAGCAGGAAGCCCATGGCCCCTCTGTAGTAAGCTGTAGTGATTGTTCGGTAGCGCTCCTGCCCTGCTGTGTCCTAATAAAAATAAAAGCACAATATCAGAGGCCGATATATAATACATAACACAATGGTTCACAATAGTTCACAATAGTTCAACCAGAGTGCCCCCCGGCTCCCTCAAGTGGTGTAAACCAGATTGAGTATATCTGGATTGAGCATATGTGAGCATATTAAGCAACAGCCCTTTTATTTGCTATTCAAATGTGGATACATTCAATATCTGACCACTTTTGAATCAAAAAACATTTATGGATTCGGAACGGTTAATTCGGCGGTAACTTTCTCTTCTTTTTCTACACTATTTGGAGAAAAGACATTGCATTCAAATACATAGACTCTAATATGGAGTTGGTCCCACCCTTTGCTGCTTCCACTCATCTTGGAAGGCTTTCCACAAGATTTTGGAGTTTCTGTAGAAATTTGTTCCCATTCATTCTGTAGAGCATTTATGAGGTCAGACAGCGATGTTGGACGAGAAGACCTGGCTCACAATCCTCATTCCAGTTCGTCTCAAATGTGCTGGATGGGGTTGACGTCAGGGCTCTCTGTGGGCCCCAGTCAAGTTCTTCCACACTGAACTTCTTCAACCATGTCTTTATGGAGCTTGCCTTGTGCTCTGGGGCACAGTCATGCTTTTATAGAAAAGATTATTCCCCAAACTGTGTCCACAATGTTGGAAGCATGGTGTTGTCCAAAATGTTTTGGTATGATGAAGCAAAGTGAGGGGCCTAGCCCAAAACCTGAAAAACAGGTGTGTCCCAATACTTTTGTTTATTTAGTGTAGCTGTACAATGGGGTAACTGCTAGTGCCAGCCAGCAGAGGGCAGCTGTTTCCAATATGTCACAATGACAGGAATGAGACTCTTAACAGCAGCAAACTATCATGTCTAATACTATGCATTTCTAAAAATGTTTAATGTATGAAAGAGTTATCAAGCAGGCAGTCATGCAGCTCTATGAATCTAGAGCTCAAAATGGGAAAAGAAGAAAATGTACTTTAATTTAATTAAAGTTTTCATAGCAGCAACCCAGTGGTCAGAAAACCTCAGCGACTGGTTGATCTGTGCATCGCTACAATTTTCATCAGTTGGCCAAAGCGGACATCAGAGCCATTGGTGCCGAATGCAATTACACAATGGAAGAGCTGAAGTAATCAAACAGGTAAAGGGGCTGCGTTGGCACGGCAACTACCCCACAGTCGCCTGGAAACCAGGTCTGGCCCTCTCATTTGCATAAGAGTCCTGACATCATTGGCGAGGAAGGGGAGAGGTTACCCAGGTAACAGCAGGGTCACTCAGGGTGGATATGTTCCATTAAGCCTCTGTGCGCTCCCACTAATGAGGAGCAGTAATGAAATCCATTTATTGGATGAATGAATAATAAAGGGATACGCTTTGTTAAGCTATTTGCAGTGATCACATTTCTACAAATATAATGATCACAGATGAGATTTAAAAAATCTACTTGTTTTCACGAGTTGGTCACTGAAACGATTCAACTAGACAGTAAATCGTATTTACGATTGAGCCTCACTGTTTATGTATGGCGGCCTCACCCCTACCCCCACGCGGTGCCTTTTGGTTAACGGCTTATGAGAAAACAGATAACATCAATAAACAATGAAAGAAACAAGGGACAGGCAGAAAACGGCCTAGGTTCTCTCTCTTAGATGAAGAGCAGTATGAGGAGTTCAACAGCATGAACGTCATAGTGGCTCTACAAACAGGTCACATCCTGTTTCTGCTGACACAGGGCTGTGATGCGTAACCAGCAGAGGATGGTCTGCTCCCAAAGGCATGTCACTAAGCAGGCGATATTCCAAACATAATATCTCCCAGATTTCTGCTCTATGCCTCCAGTCATTGTGTGGACTTATAAATTCACACCGAAGAATCACACCAAATTCAATCTGAAGTAGATAGAGCTAGTATTTGATGGAAGTAATACTGGGCTTCCATGAGGAAAAGGATCTGGAAATGGTGAACACTTTGCCATACACTGTACCGTATTAATCTAATTTTAATTCATTGTAATATTAGTGTTTTAACCTGAATGTAACACTACTGCCCAGTAGTAAACAGCTTAAGTATGATTTACTCAGGTGCCTAAGACTTTTGCACAGTACTGTCCTCAATCAAGGTTATCTTCTAGCCAGTGGAGTGTTTTCAAACAACAGTCATGAATAAGTTTATTAAGTTATGCTAACGACTCAGTTGCTTAAATGAACTTAGAGACTGACTTGATTTTATTGAGGTTCCCTTTTTTTAACCATATCTTCCTTCTTTCTTTTTCTCTCTTTCTGTCCGTCTCTCTCTCTCTTAAACACACACATAGTCTAACCTTATCTTTTTCTTATTCTTTATTAAACTATTACTGTTCTGCCTATACCTACTCAACCTGAATCTTAGCTTCAGTAACTGTTAATTTAGCTCGAACTACAGTGCTTTGTTTTTAATGCATTTTGTGTTTTAAACCTAGCAACTTTAATGTGGATTCTAGTAAATACCTCCACATTTGTAGGCACATATTTGCTGGAAAATAAAAAAAAACCATCCAAACACCTACAGATTCAGCTCAAGATGAAGTGAACTCAGTATATGTTGTTAGTGAAATCATTACTAGATCAGCATGAAACCACCTGGTGTAAAAACTGTATGCATACAATATGCTCTCCAAACTACTGATTCTTCTGCTGATCTGTGGTGGAAAATGAACACCAGTGTGTCTTTGGCTGTTAGATGCCTCTCGCCAAGCAAATCTTACTGGCAGTAGCAAGGAATGGACAGGGGTGTGGCTTTGCCAGGAAGTGCTTCATGCCAGCCATGCTCTAGGCCCTCCAGAAGAACCAGCATATGCAAACAATGGGGCCATTTCAGCTTTGGATGGATGCCACTGAGCACATTAAGGAAGCTTAGGCCTGAAAGCAGTGCCATCTACTTCATCTGCTTTGCACTCACAAGGCTACGAGAGTGCAGATCAATTAGCCTACCTGCCATCGCTGCTCCACTCCATCCTACAGCATCCTGGCGGAGTCTCAACTACACCCACTACTTCAAATGCCAAGAGGAAAACTGACATGCACAGATTCAGATTCAGATACGTTCTGGAGGTATATGGGCATGCTAAAGAAAAAGGAGTACAGTCTAACAACTTTCACACAGTCAGTTGAAAGAACCCACTAATTCAATAGATAGATATGACTCCCACTGAACTGTGACTGATAATTATAACTTTCTGAAACCAATCCCCTAATCCAAACACGGAACTAAAACAAAGCAATGTAGAGGCAGAACAGATCTGCTTTCTGTTTCTTTAACTAACCAAATTTCAGTCTTAACTTCAAGGTAAAGATTAGATATGCATCAGAAATGTGGGGGAAAAACCTACTTGTCTGGGTTTTTCTGATACATTCAATTACTGATACATTCAAGCAATTACTGGTCCATCTGCACCAACTCAACTCAAAGCTCTGCTAAGCTGCCCAGTTCAAACATGTCTACAAAGACAACAACATACAGTTTTGGAAATCTGGGCTTTGTGCACGAGACGGTTACCAAGGCAACCAGACCCCTGAATGGAATGAACCTCCGCTGCTCAGCACAAAGACGAGGGGGCGTGGCACACGAGGCCTGGACTTCACAGTCAGCTGTACCTGGAGGCGGGTGGTTTGAAAGTAGCCAATCCGAGAACGTTTTTTATTTCTCCTTGCTGCTGATTGGCGCTGCAGTCCAGAATTTCCCCCCTGGAGGGTCTCCTGTTTTCATTTACATTTACGGCATTTATCAGACGCTTTTATCCAAAGCGACTTCCATTCTCTAACTACAGGGGACAGTCT
>JBBJLR010000029.1:11443279-11472230 GCA_037577145.1 Brachypetersius gabonensis
AGGGTCTTGCTCAGGGACCCAGTGGTGGTGTGCTGGAGGTAGGATTCGAACCTGTGACCTTTTGGTCCGGAGGCAAGCATCCACTAAGCCACCACCACCCATTTTCAATTTGTTCTTCTTAAAGCCCTGAATTTGTGTTACTGTAAATTAACTTAATGCATTACTGTATTTACCTGCTTATACCAAAGAAAACACCTGTGCATTCATTACAGTACAGTCTGTACAGTGGTAATATTGGTTCAGTGTAAACTACAGTATGATTACAGGTTTATCTTTACATTTAAGGATAATGAGTTTAAAATGAAATTAAAGTATTCTGGGAGCATATTTGAGGTCATATTCAGGGTTTACACTATACAAATAGGCATTATTAGGCATTTTTCTAACCCCATCACAACAACGTTTTCAATACACACGGGTGCTCTTAGAACGTAACCAGGATTTTGTTCGAGTGACTCCGTCTTCTTAAATTGATAAAACATTGCTATCCGGTGCAGTACTTTTGTTTGGTTAGTCAGGGGCAGAGTATTAATCATTAAAATAAAAAATGCAAAAAAAGAGTCATCTCTGTAATGTAAGAAGAGTGTGAGTGGAGTCAAATCTTCTGTACAGTCTGTGACATCAGCTAAGGTGCCTGGAAATGGAAAAACACAGAGAAACACAAAAACACAGGCAAAAACACACAGCACACTCAAAGAAACTTCAAGACACTAAAGCTGTGTGCAGTTATAAAAAAAAGGCTGTGTCACTGTTGTGGTTTAATCAGTTGCTCAGGGGTGGAACACTGGGTACTGAATGAAGAGAATCAGAAAAGGCGAATCCACATTGATTTTTTTTTTTTAATGCAAACTTTTTTGTTCATAAAACCAAGGTTTGCTGCATCAAAACGCAAGTTTCATAGCAACAATGCAATGACACTTCACATTTTCTTGTGGAAATGTAGGTTATAATTAAATTTCCTCAATCCTCAAGACATCACTGAATAATTTAGGATATAAAAATCCCAAATGACACTTAAACCAATACTGAATATTACAGGATATAATTAAAACTGAAAATTGCATTCTATCAAAGTGTTGTTTTGATATAAAACAATTCATCTTCAGCTGTAGTTAAATCTGTGATTTCACAGTCAGGAGCTGTTTGACCTGAACTTGAACTACTTTCTTTTTAATAAAAACCTTCTAAAACCTGTTTGTTTTAGCACAAACTGGAGCCATTACTGTGGAGCTTATAAATGTGTTTGAGGTTGTATTCGTATAACACACCCACAGACTAATCCTAAATCAGTAAATGTGCATATAATGAGTAACTTCTAAGGGCTGCCTAAAACACTGGGAAATCCTGAAAAGGCACTAGTGGTTTCATCAAGATAACATACAAGAATTGATGACTAATAACAACCATCCAACCACAGCTGGAGAACCCAACAACATAATTTGGTCATGATTACAGAATCAACAACGATTATGGCCAAAATGATAATCACGATTATTTTGATCAATATTGAAATCACGGTTATTAATCACAATTATTCATTATTTTAGGTAAAACACATTTTTATGTCACTTGCTATTTTAAACAAACCGTAAGTGAACAAGGCTTTCAGTTCAAAATGAAACCTCAAATAAAAATAAAAAATAATAAAATTAAATTTACCAAAGACACACACACGCAAAACTGATGACATTTTAGTCTAGTTTGTCAATAAATTTGTATTTTAGTCTCCTTTTTAGTGATGCAATTCTATTTAACGCAGTCTGTATAGTACCTAGTAGAACAGACCAAATCTAAATATTCTTTTAGTCAAACCTATTTCATAATTCAAACAAGGTTATCTTATTATTATATTATTGTTACCTTATAAACTCAATACTGTCCATCCATTCCAGACACGGAGACACTGATTTGAATTTACTTTTTGCCAACCTTACTTTTTTTTTTTTTTTTTTACTTTTTTTTGTTAGAACTTAGAAGTACATACACATAAATTTAAATTAATTAAATAAATAAATAAAATAACATCATATCACTAAAAAGTGCAAATAAAATGAAATTGTGTGTGTGTTGCCATAAAACCCACATTTGTAAAACCTAATCCCCCTGGTGGCTGGCTGAGAAAGTGTTTGATCTGAAATGCAGCAGAGCTGCTATTAAAATTGCCAACGATCATTTTAATTTAATCGTGGCAGCCAAAATCGTGATTGAGATCAAAATTCAATTAACATTGCAGCTCTAGAATCAACCCCTAACAGCAAATCTGTATCTTATGACTGCTGCAATGTGCAAGTTGTTTCACACCCAACATGGACTAAATATGTTTGGAATTGGAGCAATGCCATTAAAAAGCTGTTTAGGTTTGGACAAAATGTATTAATTCAAGAAAAACATGCGAAAAACTGATCTTGAATTCCTTCCCATCAAATAGAAAAGTGAAGGAGTTGTTCTAACAATCCCTCAAACACAAAGTAAGCAAGTCCTAGTCCGGGAATTCTACATCCTGTTGAAAGTTGATCTACCTCCAAAATTGACTTTCTTGTGCAGGATTGGGCTCAGCCTAAGTCTCTTAAAGCAGTGGTTTTCAACTCCAAGGACCAACTGCCCTGAAATCCAAGAATTCCTTGCTCCAATATACCTGATCCACCACACCTGATCCATCAAACCTTTCATGAGCTTGATCAGGTGTGTCTTGGCAGAGAGAACTTGAAACTGTGCAGAGCGGAGGGGTCCCTGCGTCCATTTAAACTACCATTTTAAAGCACCAATCAATAATAATGAGACAAGGACCACAGTGGTCCACAAACTGCAACTAACAGGGAACATGTTTGGTTTTCAACGGCGAACTATATGGGGCATTGGACAGCTTACCCTGTCTCTGTATGACGAAATCCAGAAACCACTCATACATACCCAGATCTGTAGCTTGATCCGCTTGTTGTTGCGGAAGACCGTTTTGACCTTGAAGTCGATGCCCACAGTGCTGACGAAGGCCGAGGTGAACGAGTCGTCAGCGTAGCGGAACAGGAAGCTGGTCTTGCCCACACTGCTGTTGCCAATGATGAGGAGTTTGAACATATAATCAAAGTTTTGATCAGCCGCATCCTTCTGAGAGCTCTGCTGCTGGAGGCGGGAGTCGCTCACCGTCGCCATCTACAGAACAGGGAGAGTTAAGACAATCAATGAAAGGTTATCACAACCAATTAAGTAAAAACTAAAGAAATTAATCAGTTATAATAGACTGCATTTGAAAAGACTTTCTAACTAAACCAAGAACACATTACTGCTAACGCTACAGAAAAGCCTAATTCTAGACTAAATACATTCCATTGCCAGTGAAAAACAATTCAAGACTAGGCAATTTGGCCACATTAGAAAATATTGCAATTAACAGCCGAATTCTGTTTCCAATTTTTTAGTTAAATACAACTACACAATCCCAGCAACTTGCTTCGTCATCTAAAGCCAGATATCAGGTTACCCTCTGAGCATAGCCTCCAGAGTCTGTCATCTCCAACAAAAAGCCAGAGATCCAACTAACCACAGAGCTCAAAGTCGTGTAGAGAAAAGCCTCCCATCCTCCTGCTCCCCTCCCCTCCCCACCCCACCCTTCTCCTCCCCGTCGCTCCCCTCCCCTCCTGGTCCGGCAGCGGGCCACACGCTGCCTCTGGCGATGGTCGAGGAACGTCTCCATGACGACAGGTTCCTGAACAAAATGCGCAGACCCCATTAGCGGGCTGCCCGAGCGCTTTGAGCACGACTCCTCTCCAGAGGTGCACATATTACAGCACAACAAAGAGTGCCCACAGAGGCTATTGTTCTGAAGGGAACAGGAGCTCTTGTATAAATGCGAGCCCTGTGTGAACGCATGCTTCTGCCGACAGGTGTGTGAGTGCGTGTGTCTGTGTAGGATGGGGCGGGGGCTGACCCTTAGCGCTGGAGTGTGCCTGTGAGAGCGGAGTTCAAAGAAGCAGGAGAATGGATTAAATGTCACCTGCTTGTTGAGGAAACCTCTTCTCACCAGAACATGGCAAACGCACACAAGCTTCCTCAGACGCAGGCAGTTCCTTTTGAGGACCCTGTTTTGACGGTTAGGCTTAACACAGCATGACCAGTGTGAAGTCAACATGTGGTTTACATTGCAGGAGGTGTTGCAAACTTTTAAGGAAGAGGACATCAGCATGAGAGAGGTTTTGAAACACAAGTCCTACCGTTTTGCAGAAGGGCCCTTAAGCAGATCTGTGCAAGATCATATGGATGCTGCAGTAAGATCTGCCTGACTGTAATTAACAAGATTTGCTACTATATGGACTGTTTACGTTACATAAAGTCCTTCTATTTTTCTTCTTGTTTACTTTTCTTTTTCCACTGTAAACACACAAGGATCATATGCTGCTTTCTTAGCAGGTCTTAGCAGGAAAGCTTTAAAGCCTTGTCACATGTCTAGCGTGTGGGTAGCCTGCACCCAGACATCTTCAAAGCAAAAATCACTGGATCATTACTCTGCACAAAACCCCACAGGACAGCTGGAGTTGCTGTCCTGCCTAATCATCCAGCAATGTGCCTTGACAGGAAGACAACTAGAACGACTTAATTGCATGGCTGTTGGTTGAATTCCTTTTTCGCCAGTTCAAATATGCGGCAGATGTCCGCTGAAATAAAAACCATAAAAACAGGCACCATAAAAAAGGTCAAACGCAGGTCTGGTGTTGTGAATACGTTCCTTAGGAACCTGAGCCCTTTTTTGTGTTATTGTTTTTAGCCAACTGCTAACTCAACATTAGGCGCTGGCCTGGACTTTTTACACTGTGAGTGGTAAAGTGATGACTATCTCTCAGACCGAAATTTGCCAGGAGGCAGACAAAACCAATTTCCCAACAAACATGACCCTGCATTTCAGGATAATCGGAGAGAGCTTTTCCTGTGTGGGAAAAGAGATTGGCCCAAATTGCTCATTTAACCTCAAAGAAATGGACCCAGGCTTCAGACTTCCACCAAGGTTTGACTAAGAATTTGTGATGTGGAACATGTGGATCAGGCTCCTACACACAAAAAGGAGTATTTTAATCTGTTTCCTCAAGGCCTAGTGTGTGTAATGGGGGATTGCCCTTATTGACTGGACATCTGTTCAGAAACTGAGCCTAGCCGAGAGCAATGCATTTATTGCATTATTTACACACAGTATATGGACAAAAGTATATGGACAGCTTAATTACTGAATTCAGGTGGCCCTTTATTTCTTAACACTTCAGCAGACCAAGACATTATGGACAACACCATGCTTCCATGGTGTGGACACAGTTTGGGGAAGAACTTTTCTGTTCCAGCATGACCGTCCTACAGCACCCAAAGCAATCTCCATAAAGACATGGACAGAGCCCTGACCTCCAACACCTTTGAAATAATGCAAGCCAGGACTTCTTGTCCAGCATCAATGCCTGACCTCATAAATGCTCCACAGAAACTCCAAAATCTTATGGAAAGCCTTCCAAGAACAGTGGAATCTGTGGCAAAGGGGACCCAATTCCATATTAAAGTCTGTCTCAGAACGCAGTGCGCACACACACACACACACACACACACACACACACACACGAGACAGTAAATTAAAAGAAACCTCACCTATATCACAGACCAGAGGCATTAAAAGGCCATGTCACTCGTGAATATCAAAGGTTCCAGAGCCGTTTATATTATGTGCTTGTTTCTAGACAGTACACTGCGAATCCACCTCCACGGGAAGTTTTAGTTTAGATCAGTGTATGCATGTTAATTCTAAAATTGAACAGAAAGGTCTCAAATAACTTGGCCTGTCTATCTTTTATCGTTAGAATCGTAGCATCCACCTGACCAAACGTTGGCCACACGGGGGAAAAGGTCCAAAATAAACAGTACTTTTCTGAGATGTTTTCATCACACGACGGCCAAAGTACACTCGTGTTTGTAAATTAGTTTTTAAAAAGTTTTCAGAAGCCTACCTCAGACTGAAGGGTGGGAAATCCGTCTTGGTCGGGTAGTTTTCGCTGCCCGGTGTGTTTTCCCTGTGTTTAGGGGGAGGGCGAGAGTGTCCTCCACACGCACTCAGAGTCTGGCGCTGTGGAGCTCCCGGATCTCGGATCTGGAGTGTGTACACAGGACCAGCCCGCCTCGACCTCACCTCAGAGCCTGGATCCACTGACAGGAGAACCGAATGAAGCCCTCTGGGAGCTGGCAGCCTTTTAAATTGACCGTTTTTACGCACTGTCTGTCTCCTCAGTGTTCTCCATGCCTCGACCCAGCAGGGTCAGTAAAACATTAAACCCTGTGATTGCCCGGCCAGGCCTAATGGGTAGGTATTGACTAACACAGCTTGTGAACAAAGTGGAGAAGAATGAAAGGAGTACTCCGAGTTCTTTACTGATTAGCAGGCTGACATTTCCTGGAGTGGAGATGCAATACATTCCTCTCCAGACCCCCTTTCTCTTACACTTCCTGGTGTTTTCCAGACAATGCAGTTAGGGAGTGGAGGTTCCAGAGGATGAGCTACACTATATGGACAAAAGTATTAGGACACACCTGGTTTTTCCGGGTTTGTGAAAAACTGACACTGTCCCCCAGTGCACAAAGCAAGGTCATGGTTGGATGTGTTTGGTGTGGTAGAACTTGACTCCCTGGCCCTCACAGAAACTACGGAATTCCCACAGAAATCTTGCCTTCCAAGAAGAGTGGACACTTCACATTAAAGTCTATGTATTTGAATGCGATGTCATTTAAGTCCCTGTTGGTGTAATAGTCAGGAATCCCAATATTTTTGATCATATAGTGTATTTCTTTTCCCTAAATTCCATTTTCCTTAAGCTTGCTTTGGTGTAAGGGCACTTTTTAGTTTTCAGAGTTCTTACACGATGCTATTATGGGTATTATAACCATCCTGGGTTAGAAATTGGACCTACCTGACCATGTATAAAATTGTTCACATAGAAATTCTGTGATTTCAGATTATGTTGCTGTCACAAGAGTTCTTTTGAGTACATAGCTTGTGTGATGTCCAGAGAAAGTAATTGCCAACAGAATAGATGTTCTGGAGCAGCTGTACACAAGGCTGAGGCTTCCATGTCCAATGGCAAGCATTTAGCCACAGGGGGAGAAAACCTTTTTCATATGAGCTGAAATTACATTTGTGATCCAGAACTAATCATTCGACAACAGTAACTGATCTTGCCAATGCTCTTGTGGCTGAATGCAATCAAATCTTCACATCTAGCATAAAGCCTACCCAAAAGACAAGAGGCTGTAGCTACAAACGACATTTTTATATAAGTGACTTTAAAAAAAGAAACATTAGATGAGCAGATCACAAGAAAATCCTGAAGCCAAAAAGACAGTTACAGTATTAGCAGAGTTTATGGTTAAACATTTTTAGTTGCTCCAGATTTATATTTTGTTTTAACCACCACTCTTTTGCCTCAGCCACAGTCCATCCCTCTATTACTGTCCATATCATCTCTGATGGAAATGAGAGGGAGCCGTCCAGTCCATTGTCTGTTCCAGTGCATTGTCTTCTCCCCCGCAAGATGGATCACTGTTAATGTTAAATGCAGCTTAATAAGCTTTATTAATTTTCAGCAGGCCAATTTTCAACATCTGTTCATGAAGTTTGACACCCATTCATTTGCTTTGTTGTTTCCTTATGAACATGCTTTTTTATTGTCGGTTAGTCTCACAACTACAACTTCTGCTACTAATAATGTACACAAAGCAGTTGTTTATTCATTCTTGAGAACAGTATAGAGCGATTCTGAGATAGCCAAAATGCACTAGTCAAAAGTATGTGGACTCCATATGTGCTTGTTGACATTGCATTCAAGATTGTCAGCATGTCTGGGCCAGTTTTGCTGCAGCAACACCAAATTCTACATTCCTTACATTTACATTTATGATGCATTGCATTGTGCATGGTGTGTGTGGCTCATCAACCATGGAAATCCAATCTATGAACAGTTATTGTGCTAATGTGACTTCCAAAGGCTGTTTGGAACTCTGTAGAGTGCTGCAACCAATTGTCTTTATTTTTATGAATTACTCAACTAGGCGTTCTACTGAATTGTGTGACATACAACATTTAAGTGGTGTTGTTCCTAGACAAATCCAGAGCTCCAAATCTGTATTTAATCCTGTCCACATACTTTTGTGCATGTGCTGTACCTGCAATAATTCCCTCAGATGTGTAACAAATCCAGATCTAGAAGCAGGGTCACCACTTTGTTCTTGTAAAATTGGTGAGTACACCAGTAATGACCCAGGGCAAACTGTTCTACCAACGACATCCCCTCACCCTAGTGACGTCAAATGTGATATGAGGCTTGAATTAGATGCTTCTGTGCCCTGACCACCACAGGTGGCGATTAATTAAGGTTGAGTTGCTCAGTAGGAAACCAAGTTTGCTTTCCACTGTGCAAACAACACTGACAGGGTGCTACTGGAAATCCAATTATTTTCAGAATGCTTTACCACAGATACAGAGCAAGGAATTTAATTTGCTTTCCAGAGTCAGTGCATAGACGACGGCCACGTAAGCCTCCATTTCCTGAATTGTATGATGGACTGGACATAGCTGAGTCATGATCTACCAGATGTGTTCTTACATACAACATAGCAAATGCTTGGTTAATAAGATGGACTGGCTGCATTAGGAGCATGGAAGACTTTAAACTGTGCAGAGCAGGTCCTCCAGGACCAGGATTTTGAACCATTGTTGTATAATGTTTATTAGCATTTTTGAATGGTTTGCCCACTTCTTCTCAGACATGACTGTTTCAAGCCTTTCCTGTGCTGAAGTGAGTTTGTGAGAACAGGGAAAACACTTCCAGACAGGGGCCAGACTTCAGAACCAGCATTGACAACTGAAGCATTAAATGAATGTTAATTGCACACTCTAGTGGAGAACAGTGGAGTTCCAAGGCTCTCGAGGAGGTTGAGAGCATGCGCTCCACTCCACCTGCCAACGAAGAGTGATTACTTGTAGCCTCAGCCTTTATCCCTGCTAATGTCAAGTGTTGCATTCCTAATGATTTAGGAATTTATTTTAGAAAATCAATAATAAAACAAAATTGAAAAGATTAGACCAGCTGGCCCAAATACATAATATAAGCAGAAACCAACAAGAACAACTGTAATACTTCTTTAAAAAAAAAAAAGCCTTAAAATAGGTCAGGGCTCTTTGAAAGCCATTTAATTAGTATTTAAAATATAACACAGACTTACACTATGATCTTTTACATCAGTCAAGATTTTTCTTCATAAAAAAGTACACTTTATGGCCAATGCATTACAATTCCATTTACAAAATATTCACCTTATGTTATTTGTAAGCACAATCAATGACTTACAACAGATTAGCTGCACACCAAGGCCCTGGCTGCATATCTGGTCTTTCACAAACATGATGAGCAGGATTCATTTGCAAAGATGCATTATATAGTCATTTAGTTGCATTCTTAATGCATTATAATCTTCAGTTAGGTTAAGTGTTAATTGAAGGCACTTCATACACAACATAACTTCTGGACAGCCTCTAAAATGTGAACTTATTTGCAGGTTTGGCCTCATGATTTCTCATTTTTTATCCAAAATAAATGACATTCATGGCTTCGTGGCCTAAATATGTGAGCATTCTAAGCATCCATGTTATACACAAACTACACTGTTCATATATTTTGTCACTGCAGCAATGTACAGTCCAAGGCGAAGCAATACTGCATTGTGTTTAAACCTGATGATGATTACCAATAGACAACGATAGTGGACCCAAAATAATCCAAACAGTAAAAATATTTTAAAAACTACCAAGAGATTGAGGAATCGTCTAGAAGAGGAGTATCACACTGTAGCCCTGGCGATCTCTAGAGGTTCCCTGGTTGCCAATCCGGTTTACAATGTTTTTTCTAAAACACTGAATTAGATCAAATCAAGGGTTAAATGCTGAACTAGTGCCGTGGGACCTCCACAACCTGTGTTTGACTTCACCTGTTCTAGAACATGTTCCAGTTGGAGTACATGCTACAGGCCAACAACATTCTCATATAGAGGCCAAATGAAGAGCCAGGTAAATGAGATTGATGGTGGTGCACACAAAGCCTATGAGATTGCTCAGGTTGGACAGGCCATGGTAGCGGTAGAAGGTCTTCCGATGGGCTTTGTATTTGGGGTCCTGCTCACGGAGTTTATTATAGCAGTCTCTGTTGGTGCTGAAGCCCACCTCCTCACCCAGACCGTGCTCCTTCTCAATCTCCCTCATCACCAGCATGTTCTCAGTGACTGCTGGTCCGAACCACTGTGCGTTCAGCCCCGCCATGATCACAGCCACAAAAAACAGGGTCATCTGCAGGGACAACACACGAGTATATGTGACTGTATGAGTGACAGTTAAGGCTGCAACATTTAGTTGACAAAGTAGATTAGACATTTCACTGATTTTAAGGAAAAAATAATTATGAAGAACCAAAGTGTATAAAAATCTGTAATGCTCTCATCAGACACAGTCATTCTGATAGACTTAAATAGTTTCCAAACCTGGTCCTGAAATATCCTGTCATGCATTTTTCTTGCTTTAACACAGCTGATTCAATCAATCAGCTAATTAACAGGGCCTTACGGAGTTTAAAGCAGAAATTAAAATAGGGTGGAGACTGATCACTGATGGAGAAATGCATGGGATAACTTGTGAGGCTCAATATGGAGGCTATATTATGGGTTCTTCAATAAAAAAGCCAGTCCCCTTGTTAGTAAAAGCATAAGAAGGAAAATGAAGAAAGGAAAAGGAAATCTCCCTCTTTTATCATAGGCAGCGCCGTAAAGGGGACTGGAGCCTATCCCAGTGCTCATAGGGCAAACGGTAGAGAAGCACTCTGGACAGGTTGCACGTTGATGTCAGTGCATACATGCATTTGTAGCATAATTCACCTGACCTACATGTCTTTGAAAGAGTCACATTTCTGGGTTCCTGCCAAGGTTCAGTTATATAGGACTCCCACAGTTAAAAGAGATTGCAGAAATAACTGCTCTAGGGAACTGCCAAGATGACCAATGACTCAACAGACCTTCCTATAAAGACATTGGCAGGACAGCGGTACTGCGTAAACAAAAAGTGCTTTTATTGTTTTCAGTTGGACTGTAAAAGTAGTAACTGTCTCATAAAATTTTGGTGGCAATATAACTGGGCCAGGGTGAGAGGAAAACTAAAAGTAATGGTTTGATTCCTTTATGGTCAAATTAGTCAATAGATTAATCAGTACATACAAGCTGAGCTCACCTGTATAGATTCATGCCAGTCCAGCAGCTCCCTGGGATGGTAGACTGCATATATTGCCAGGCTGACCGTGTTACTGCCCAGTAAGCAGTAAAAATACCAAGGGAAGAGCTTACTTTGCACCAGGCCAAAGGTGTGCAATGTTACCTGGGACACCAGCACAAACCCTGCAGAACGTCAGGACAAAGAATGAGGAAAGTCATATGAATGTTTTTTGTGAGAGATGCTGCTAGAAAAGGACAGGGCATTACCTGCGATAAACGACACCCACACTTGCATCCCCCAAGAGAAAGCAATCACCAGCAGGTGAAGCACCTTCACCGTGTTTGTTGGGTCCCCCTCAGTGGCCATGGCAAACCCCTGAGAGACAAAAACCTGAATATTAGTACTTGTCTGTAGCTTATGTCTTCTGAAACAGCACACATGTGGCCCATCACTAATGTGAACGCCTCCTGAAACTCACTATATGAACAAATGTATTGGGACGCCTGACCATTACACCAGCAGGGACTTGCATGACAATGCATTCAAGTACATGGACTTTAATATGGACTTGGTTCCCCTTTGCAGCTATAACAGCTTTCACTTTTCTTGGAAGACTTTCTACAAGAATTTGGAGTTTCTGTGGGGAATTTGCCCATTTATTCTATAGAGCATTTATGAGGTCAAGCACTAATGCTGGACAAGAAGGGCTGGCTGGCAATCTCCTTTCCAGTTCATCCCAAAGGTGCTGGAAGGGGTTGAGGACAGAGCTCTGTGCAGGAAAGTCAAGTTTTTCCACGCTGAACCATGTCTTTATGAACTGTGTCCACAAAGTTGGAAGCATCGCGTGGTTCAAAATGTCTTTGTCTGCTGAAGCGTTAAGAGTGCTTCACTGGAAGTAAGCGGCCACCTGAATTCAACAATAAAGAGATCTGTCCCAACATTTTTGTCCATGAAGTTTATATACTAATCTAGCTCACACTGAGTGGTCAGTTTAATGGATACAGAGGATATATTTAGGTTCACATGCACTGTTTGGTTGCTAGCATTTAGAGAAAGCTGACTGATTGTAAACACAGGTTTCTATTGTTCCTTGGGACTGGTCGAAGCTCTTCCTAGGATAAAATGAACTGTCGTTCAGCAGAGATAAGCAGGGCTGTTTGGTCTTGATAACAGAATTAGGGCCTTGCTGGTCACTTCTGTCAATATGTACGCTAAAAGTTCACCTCCCTCCGAGCTCCAGTTGCAACTCACAGCCATAGGAGACGTTTATTGCTCCTAAACCATAAACTAATGGAGTTAATGTGATAACTGTTAGTAACCTAGAGGTTTGAGCTGTTGAGGCTACCCTGTCGAGGTAACGTCCCCGTTGAACGCTGTACAGCAATTTTCAACGTTATGAAATCCTTTACTTTGGTCCTGGCGTTATTTAACATACTTCTGCTTCATTATATAGCGAATACACTGTTTAAAACACGTACCTGTTGTAATTCCTTGTCTAGGTTCAGGACTTTAGCCTTCGAATATCCTGTTAGGCAACTGACATTTTTTTTTTTTTTTTCACAGCCCAAACGCTGCCGCTCGTGTAACCACGCCCTTTATACCAAAACCACCAATCACAATCTTTATATGAACACGTATATGAGAAATTATCCAATCAAAATCTGGTAGTGTGTTACGCCCCGCCTATAATTGTGACATCAGGAAAATGTCACATTCTGACAACAGTCGTTTCTTCATGTTGCTGTAATTTTTGTTGGTCGAAATTTAACAGGATATCAAAGTTTATTCTATAATAATGTAAAACCTATAATAATATCCTATATTCTATAATGTTCTATAATAATGGAGAGTCCAGATTATCTGATTGCAAATGATGTTACTCATTTCAGTCATGTCACTCTTGCTTGTGAAGGCATGAGTATTTTCCTGATCTTGTCTCATTAATCTCAAAATTAAAGTCATTTAAAGTAAAGCGACCACTTACAGTCATCCATAAGCACAGCTCAGCACACAGTGTGAACAGAGTGAAATTCTTTCTCTGCACTTAACCCATTCAGCAAGTGAATAGCAGTCATTGAATTGATGATAATTTGACTCCACTTCACTTAATTTTTAAAAGACTTTATATAATGTTATTAATTTTAGTATTCATATTTATATTTGTTGCAGTGGAGCTCACTGTTCACCCTGACTAAGGTCAAAGGTAGGTCTCCAAGCAAAGGTACTGATGTACAGTGAACGTTTACTGAAAACTAATTTTCAGTGTACTGGTTGAAAAAAATGCATTTTCAGGCCATTGATTATTTGAGCAAAACCGTGGCTGTACTGCAAGCAGAAAGAAGCCAGATGTCTCCAGGGTCTGTGGAGCACTAATTGATTTATCTTCCCTTACTTACTCACACATAGCGCTATTAATCTGTGTAACTTCTTCTGCGGTCTGAGTTACATTAAACGGGCAGACGCATAGCAGGCCTCTGCTTTGAGGAGCGTTTCGAACCCCTTCGATGTGGCCACTGAGCTTCATTACCTGTGGAGTGTCCTCATGCACTTACCTGGATTTGGCCCATGCTGCCTTTCAGCTTCCTGCTTCAGGCCTCACCTCACCTTTATTTTAGTTCCTGTACAAATAAAGGTTTTATGGTTACTTTAAGGGTGGTCAACCAACACATGTTTAGTGTCCAAACCAGGTTTTTTTTTTATTTTTTATCTGGAGTTTTGCGACTAATGTAGCTAGAAAGTATTACAGTCACCCATAAAGCAATGTCAAATAGATTTCCTTATGTGGGTTCTGACATTGTATGATATATTGTTACGCAGCCCAGTGAGGTACTTAGGGGGCTATGGAAAAATCTCTGCTTAGCATTTTCTTGCTTTGTTAGTTTGTTAACTCTGCTTTGGCCACATCTAAACAAGTACCTATTTTAAAATAGTAGATGATACATCTTATTAAAATGTAATATATGTGCCAGCTAATCACAATATGTATGATGGACAAACAGTATGATTTACTGTGAGCTGCAAAACCGATCAAAACATCACTTCTACAGCACCCATTTCAGACACAGGGATGATATTTACTAAATCTTGAAAAAATGATATTCCATATTTAAAATGATCTTTCTCTCAAAACAAATTCTGGATCAACCCTCATACTGTGGACAGCTGGTGGCCTAGCCCTGCAATCAGGAAGTTGTGGGTTCGATTCCCAAGACTGCTATGCAGGTACCCTGAGCAAGGTACCGTCCCCACACACTGTTCTCCGGGCGCTGTGTTCCTGGCTGCCCACTGCTTCACTTGGTGATTGGGTTAAATTGGTGAAATGGGGGAATTTCATTTTGAGAAAAGATGATCCAAAATCATGTTTTAAGATTTGCTTAGTAAATACCATCCCTGTGTCTGAAATGGGTGCTGTAGCAGTGATGTTTTGATCAGTTTTGCAGCTCACAGTAAATCATACTGTTCCCCAAACCACAGTGTTCACCTATGACAGAATGGCCACTTTCACTACTCTTGAGGTAGTTTGAGAAAACAGATCCTGTTGTCTAAAAAGGCTGCCTGCAGTGTTCAGTTTCATAGTGAAGTAAGTCATACTGTGCCCTAAACCACACTCACAAGTCTGTTCCACCTTAATGCAGGGATGCAATTACTGGATGAGGTTTGTGTGGGTTGCCTTCTAGCGTTAGTTGTTCAACTCTTTTCACATTTCCTGGTTCGAACAGACTTTTCATATAGTCAGTAAAGTGTTGACTTATTTTCACCATGAAGGACATCATTTGTTTTGTGAAGTGCTTTTTATTTTCAGAGAAAAGAAAGGGCTTCTAACTTTTCCTTGACAAGTTGGGGCAGTTGCCCCGGTGATCAGAAGGTTGTGTGTTCAAATCCCAGGATTGCTACTGGTACCACTGAGGTACCCTTGACCAAGGTACCGTCCCCACACACTGCTCCCTGTGTGCTGTGTTCCTGGTTGCTCACTGCTTCACCTGGTGAATGGGTTAAATACAGAGAAAGAATTTCATGCCGTTCACACTGTGAGCTGAGGTGTGTTCACATATGACAAACGGTCACTTCACCTCTTCTTAATTGCAGGACTACTAAGATAAAGATATGGATTTACACAGTAAGGTCAAGTTAGCTATCTGAGGTTTACTAAAATAATCAATGTTGTAAAGATTGCCACTGAAGGAATGTTTTTCTGACTATGGTGAGCTAGTCGGTGCAAGGTGCAGCGACGGTTTGTAGTGAAATCATATGCGGTGTTAATAATATCCCTCTCTTCTCTCCAATCTGCTGCAGGTCACTGCCTGTTTCTGCCGCTTGATGGCAGTAGTGCTGCTGGACCCTGTGTAAAGGACGTGTTCTTGCTGCTTGTGTTTGTTGTTGTGTTTGTCGCGGTGTGGTTCCCCTCTAACTGCTGACTGGTCTTTACCTTTAACTGCTCACAGGGTAAGAAATGTTATTTTCTTCACATTTGACTGTTAACACAATAATCCATTTTAGAATATAAAACCACACTTACAGTGCCAGAGAGAGAGAGATTTGAAGGCTTTAGCAGCTTGGCTCCTGCTAGCTCGGCCTCAGTAAACCGCACTGGTTTGGGTAACGTTAGCTTTAGCTTTAGCTTTATCAGCCTACTTTAACTTGTTAATCAGTTTATACTGGGAAATGTAGAATCACTGCCTTCTGTAGGGGCCCGGTGTAAATAATGTGTTCTAAAGAGGCGGTAATGTGTAATATTTTTTTTTAGCTGTACAGTACATGTTAATTAGTGATTTATGATCGATTTGGAGTATTTAGTTGAACTGTCGTGTCGGTTTTTATTTTTTTTACTTACAGGCTAATTTAGAAAAGATGGCTCGTAGAAAGTCGAAGAGAAAGCCTCCTCCAAAGAAGAAAATGACTGGGAACCTGGACACCCAGTTCACCTGCCCTTTCTGTAACCACGAGAAGTCCTGCGATGTTAAAATGTAAGACTTAGAAACAAAGTTTACTCAAAGCTAACTTCCTATCTATCTTTTAAACTTTAACTTCCAAAAAAAATGGTCACTGCACGAATATACACACTACATGGACAAAGGTGTCGGGATTATCTGGGCCTCTTACTTTCAATGAAGGCCAATCTTAATGCTTAAGCACACCAATACATCTTGTGGACACAGTTTGGGAAAGACCCTTTTGTATTCCAGCATGACTGTGCCCCTGTGCACAAAGCATGGTCCATAAAGACATGGCTGGATGAGTTTGGTGTGGAAGACCTTAAGTGGCCCGCATAGAGCCCTGACCTCAACCCCATCCAACACATTTAGGATGACCTGGAAAGGAGATTGTGTGCCAGGCCTTCTTGTCCAAAATCAGTGTCTGACCTCCTAAATGCTCTTCAGGTTGAATGGGCCCACATTCCCCCAGAAACACAGTCTTGCATAAAGCTTTCCGAGGAGAATAGCTGCAAAGGGGGTCCAACTCCATAGTCTATGTATTTGAATCCAGTTTCATGAAAGTCCCCATTTGGTCAAGCGTCCCAATACCGTATAGTGTATGCTGTTTTTTGTAGCCCTCAGGACATTGCTTTTAGTATTTCAGCATAGACTAAATATTGACATTAGCAACAAGGTCCTCAGGAACATTAGGTCAAAAGTGTAGAGGAGAAAATAATTTTTTTTAATTAATTCATAGCAGTATCGACAGGTATTTGTTCTGACAAATTTATCATACACTTATTGGCCCTGTGGATGAGCCGAATGTTTAAGTAATGTTGTACTCTCTGGGGACGGGGCCAGAGCTCTTTCATTTGACTAGATTCCTATATTTGTAAACTTGTAGCGATGAATTACATATGTTTCTAGTGTATTTTGCTTCAGTTCATATTTCTATATGTTGTAAATGCTTATGCATTGGTATCAGCAGACATGTACATGAAAAATATTGAGTATTTGTTGAAAATAGGCAATATGACTAAGTAACATTAGCTGGTGCTTTCGCCAACCCGGACTGAAAAATTGTTTCACCACTTAAAATCCTTTAGCTTATGCTTAGGCTTACTGTGAGTCTTGGGAACCAAACATGTTTATGTTCATTACAGCATTTAGTGAGAACATACGTACTTCAGCTTAATGCTTTTGTTCATTTTTAGGGAAAGAAGTCGAAACACAGGAATAATATCTTGCTCTGTGTGCTTGGAGGAGTTCCAGACACCCATTACCTGTATCCTTTTTATCAATATTAAATTGCATTGGTCTTTGAGAAACTGCATTTATCCTACATTGTTTTATAAGGCAATCCATATATTGACTTTTTTTGTTACTGACAGTACGAGGATGAGAATGTTGAGTTTTCTTTAACACCGCCACTGTAGATCTCTCGGAGCCAGTGGACGTGTACAGTGATTGGATTGATGCTTGTGAAGCAGCTAATCAGTAGTCCATCATGGGGGTCAGGCATCATGAAAGACAGAGTGGTCCCAGCATCGGAGGTACAGCTACCTGTCCCGCAATTGGGTATCTGCGTCACCCTCAATCTCACTTAATCCCTTTTGGGAAAACAAAAATATGGGACATTGTTCAGACCCTGGCCGTGCTTAACCCCACCATCATTTTTGTGAAAGGTCACACAGTGTGAATAAACAAAATTAATGTAGACTGTTTTAATGCTAAAACCTTAATAATCGATTTAATTAACCACTGTACATTAGAGTATGTTTGATTTCCCATTGTTAACCACAATGTACACATTTTCTTGTGAGACTTTGTCAACTCTTAGTTGGTGTTTATTTTCCATGATTTAGATTTTGTACGAGTATTGATTGGGTCAGTCAACCTCAATAAATTTGTCTGCACATCTTTACTTGTTGGGAACAGTTTTGTGATGCAGTGTGTTCTTGTACAGATGACCCTTCTTTGTAAATTTGTTTTTGCACAATGCATTAAGAAGTTTTAGGTTCCATTTTCTTGCAGTGATTTTCTAACTGACTGTCAGATAACCATAAATAACACAAAATGTTGCATGTACATGTCTAGATGGGATATATACGTTTCTCTAAAGCACAAGAACCTTATGCAAGTAAAGAAATGACAGTATTTTGCAAATAGTGTGAATTTAATGATCTTTTATTTGCTCAGCCATTGATGGTAAGCCACATAAATAATCAATAATCAAATACTATTCTGTTGAAGCCTTGGATCAAGAGAAACAGTAGCGTATTCGAGCCCTAAAGTAACTCACTCGTCAGTTTGTTGCAGTTGTTGTTTGCTTGCATTTGATGGAAGAAACTCCCTTGTTATTAGTGCCTTGCAATACATATACTTTGGTGTGCCAGCTATGCTTTAGAAGTGGAAGTGTGTAATAAATCTTACAAAAATCTAATTTTAAAGGCATGATTTAGTCATCACAAATATCATCAGTCAACCTGTGGACCACTAGATGGCTCTCTAGAATCAGCCTACAGTCCTCATAATTAGTGACACAACACTCACTGAAAGCAGTCATCTGAATGGGCCCTAGTGTGCACACTCATCTTTGCAGTGGTCCTTGTAAATGAAGCAGCTGTTGGATGGTACAGCAGACAAGGTGGTCTGTGTGAGCTGAGTGTGTATCTGTTTAATTGCTGTCTGTTGGTATTGTGTCTTCAGTCCAAATAGTGTATGGAAAAACTAGCACAACGGAATGGTTCGTGTGTGTGTGTGTATATGTGTATATAATTTACCCAGTTTTCCCTTTGCTACCAGTGTGAACTGACCTACATATATTTGTTTTTTAAAGTTGGCTAATGGGAAAACTGCAAAAATTAGATATTTCCAACTGAACCAAGTACTGATTAATAGTATTTGCTCATAGCCTTATACTTTACAACCTGAGTGTCAGAAACTACAATGTTGACTTCTAAACAACCCAGACTTCACTGTGCATAAAACACCTAATCATTGCTTGTATGTGTTTTAGGCCAGGTTGCCGTGTTCCATTTGGGTCTGAAAGCAGCACAGCGTTTCTGTAGCTGCATGTATGGATTTAGGTTAGGCATATGTAGTCTGGGATTGCGTGCCTTCAGTGCCTGACATTTCACTTAAGATATCAGTCCAAATGCCCTCTTTCATCAAAAAATCTTCTCAAATCACTTCTGATCTCTCATGAGCTCTAAAGTCCATTCTAATCCCATCCTCTGAAACCCATATTAGGTCATTCTGACCATACAAATTCTAACCATGCCAGGTACTTCTGGATACTGATGTTCAAACAGATGGGACTCCTACAAATAGCTGTAACTTCTGTTTAATCATCCGTAACTTGAGTTACCTTTTGGATAGAGTTCCCTTACTCATTGATAATAAGCTCACTTAAAAATTCCTAGAATCCTGTGGCAAGGGTGATCTGTACCACATTGTGCATCAACGTGGCGATGACTGTGATTCTGCCAATTGCACAGCTGTAATGGAAACAATGTTACAAAAAAAAAAATATTACACACTTTCCAAAAGCCATGCAATACTGCAGTAGTGTACATTCTTCTGGTCATGTTATTGTGCCCCTTTAGAGTTCAGCTTAATTTAAAGCCTCACGGCTGGATCATCTGATATGCATCTATGAGCCATCATCACTCTTTATGGCGTGAAACACACTGGAATAAATCCGAGTTTCTTGCAAATGACAGTATCCAAATAAAAACAACAGGTTTGATACTAAATGTCCCACTGGAGTGTCCACAGTGTTCTCCCAGTCAGTGAGGCTTCTGTCACACAGGCAGATGCAGTTGTTTGTTAGTTGTTAGTGTTGCAACCCCTGCCTCTGAAGTCATTTCAGTACGGTTGGTTAGTAACAGCATCCCCTCTTGGCTAAACTTCATGGCCCAAACTGCAGCATTAGAGGTTCTTGAGCTACTTCTACTTCCTCTTAAATTAAACCAAACCAAATAACAAGACATCATAAATATAAAAGCATATACAGTTATATATTTTTTTTTCTCTGTACTTTTTTGGTTTGGAAGCACAGTTTTCTTTCTCTCTGCTGTAAACGGAATCTCATGCAAATGAGGTGATAAGATGCTGCTACACTCGAAAAATAAAATAAAAAAAAAAGGGCTAGTTTGAGTGAGAAGCAGGAATAGCCAGTGGCAGGAAAAAACAAATCCTCTTAAAACTTCTCAAAAGTGACCTACTATGACCTACTAAGACCTACTATTCAACTTTGGTTCGAAGCTGTTAACAGTTCGGGTGGTCTTGTGGATTGATGTTTAAAATGGAAGAAAAAAAGCAGGTGAATTAAAAAAAATAATGATAAAAGCGGTGTGCGGGGTAGCTGTCCATGCGGCTTAGTCAGAGTATTGGTATCCGTCAATCTCCCGCACATCCTGGCCGTTGTCCATGTAGTCGTCAGGGTAGGTGCAGTACTTTCTGTCATAGACCTGCCGCGGGAGGCCATAAACGGTCATGCCAGACTGAGACGCCACCTTGTTGGTGCCCATCTGCAGTGAAACGATGGATGTGTCGCAGCTCTCCATGTCCAGCTTCTTATCAAAAATCTGGCGCTTGGTGCCTGGTGCTGTCATACCAGACTGAAGAACAAGGAGAACAATAGTTATACAAGATGTAAAACCTGCAAGCCTTTTTTTTTCTCAGCTTTGCCTAAATATTTACACGACATGTTTAAACGACATACGAAGTTGAGGTCAATTTTCAGACTTCCACAAATCTTTATAATTGAAAGAGGATTCAGAAAAATTAGAAGCTTCTTGTTTCAGTCTGATGCCAAAAATTGATTTATTAATTAATCTGCAGCAGGCACCCTCAAACGACAACAGTAGGAACAAGAGAATACTAAAATCAAAAATAGTTGAAAAAATAGCCACTATGGTCTTGCTTTGTAGAACATTGGTGACAGATCATCTGACTTCTCTTAGCTAATTTTGTTTTTGTGAAATGTTTTTTTATTCTGTGGTTCTACAATGTATGTGTTCTGTTTAGCTCTGTTTAGCTCTGTTTTTATTGGTAATGTATTTTTGGCAATGTGTTTTATTAGGTAAATCACAGACTCATAACAGGCCATCCCAAACAACAGATACAGTAAGACATAACCAGAAGAATTTGATAATACACTTTGTAAGCACCTGATTGGCTCCTTTGTTGGTTCCCATCTGCAGGCTAATTGTTGACTGGTCCAGGGGACTCTCCATGCCAGCCTTGGGGTCATAGAGGTGACGCCGTGTGCCATATGATGTCATACCCTTCTGGCTGGCAAACTTATTGGTTCCCATCTGTAATTTAAAAAAAAAAAAAGCAAAAACCTAAGGGGGGGGTGGGGAGGAGGTGTAGATCTTCGTAGAAATACATTAGCAACATTTCTTTAAAAACTGTACACCAATGACAGACACACAGTCTGACCTGTAGACCAATTACATTGCGTCCCTCCTTTAGTTTCTCTGGGGCAAACCTGCGCTGTTGTTTCTCTGCATATTTCACTCCGATGTCATACTTTGAGCGGAAGCCTTTGGATTTAGCCTGTACACAATAAATAGGAAGGTAGGCATGTTATATGGGAGACCAGTGCAATAAAGGACATCCAAAGCTAATGTTATTTGCTTTAAGTACAGTAATACTTCTTTAAATTATACTGTGCCCTCAAGAAATACAGACACCCTAAATTAATGGGAGATAAAAGACTGATAGAAATTCCCCATGTTTATCAAATCCACATTACCACATTAAAAAAAAGTCACAGGTCATGTGGAATGTGGAATAATGATTGAAACCCTTCAAATTAGCATGTTGAGCATTTAGAGTCTTCTGATGTAATGCTGTGTATGATTTAGAAAACAGTATTGGCAAAAGCTGTTTTTGTTCATTTAACCATTTTTGAGTGGATACTAATGTGAACTGTGGATTATTTTCCAAATGGAAGGTCCAACCATCACCAAGGTTTTGATTTAAAACCACCTGGTAGAACCTGGAACCCAAAACAGAAACCGTAGACCCTCCATGCTTAATGCTTTTGTTTCGTCTGACCACAGCACTCAGTTCCATCTCCAGCAGTCTCTGGTAAACGCAAAGGGAAGGGTATTTTCTGGCAGAACGTCCAAACAGTTTGTTGGCACTAAGGTGACATCCTATGGGGCATCTGGAGACAATGCTACCAAATTCTATGGTCTTTGGAAATGTGTTTTATTCTATGACTGCCATGACCATCCTCCTCACTCCTCACGGCTCATGATAGTTTTCAATGAGTGCCCTTGACTGCTGATGTTGGCATTGTATCCATTCCCTGATTTGTCTTATTACATTGTTTCCTTATTGCAAGGGAATGCTCTTTCCCATGCTGATAGATGACTGCGGAATTTGCACACTGTGCCACCTCATGTTTATAGCCCAGTGAAACAGGAAATCATTGATGACTGCTCAACATTTCTCAGGCTGTCGGGTCAAATGATATGTTAAATATGCATGAGATAATATGTTATCACATGTAATTTCCATAATTAATTCATTTTAACAATTAATTTTGTGGCAGGCTTATAGTAGTGATATATGTAATTATGCTTTAAAAATCTTTTAATAATGGTTGCTTTATTCTCCAAGTAAACGTCCTTCAAATATATTTTTTTCTATTTTCAATATAGTATTAAGATAACTGATGAAGTAAATTTTTTAATTAGCATTTTCAATCATGTCTAGCAAGGGTGTCAGTTATTCTGGAGGGCACTGAATTAGGTAAAAGTTTTACATTCTTGAACAACAACATGCTCTACAATGGTGATTGTTTAGAGTTTCCAAAACGAAAAAGAAAAGAAAGGTAAATTATAAGTAATGGCAAGTCATTGTCTGTTCTTTGTCACGTCTAGGACTAGATGTTCTGGACATTACACCATCAGTTTCCAAACATCAGCTCTGCCATAACCATAAGCTTTATAAATCAGGCACATGATACATGTGCTTTGTCTGCTAACGCAAAGGTACATTATTAATAGAATTGCAATGAGTTAGAAACATATGCAGATACTTTCAGTCATCAAAAGGTGACATCAAAAGGTTTCCACTATCAGTATTCATTAGTCTTGTGTAAATGCCTCGCATGCACACGCCCCAAAACTCTTTATTAAGCTATTATTAACCTCCAAAACTGCCAAAAAGCCCTTCAGCTCAGTCAGCTCTAGGAACTCTGGATTTGTTTTAGTCTGGTATAAGCTAATAGTCAAGAGGAATTTTTTACACACTGGAGCTCCCCTATTGGATCACTGCTGTTCATTCTTTACTTTATTCCCCAGCCAGGTCTGCAGGATGAGCGAGTGGAGTTTCTGATTCAGCTCATCTGGTCTGGGAGATACCCATATGAATGTTACTGATTATCACAGAATGGAAGTCCATATGTTTGAGTTCTCAGGAAATACATGTGCATGCAGATGCACCCAACACAGACGGAAACTTGGGTACCACCGAAGTGGGCATGTACTTACCATCCCGGCCAGAGCAATCAGAGTGCTCTGAACCTGAGTGTGGTTGACATTCTCAAACAGGTCGTTGGCCTCGAAGATGTCATGTGGCTTCAGGCCGTACTCCTGAATACCCCGGACAAAATTCCCAATGTTTTCCAGCTGTAAAAAGAGGAGCAAATTGCAGTGTGGTTGATTTGGGTAAAAGAAATACAGCCATCTATAAACATGAGCATATTGCATCCAATTACAGGATGAGGTCTGTGCCACAACACATTCTGTTCAAATCTGGAAGTAATGACTAGTGTCCTCTGCATTTTGCGGACACAATAACCACACAACACTTTATAGTCAGGGCTGAAAACAGACCTACTGCACACTTCTGGGCGAATATTCGAATATTCAATTTTAAAATCTTCAGTACAACTTATTTAAGTGAAAGTGACCATTCTGTCATATGTGAACACACCACAGCACACAGTGTGACCAGCACAAAATTCTTCCTCTGCATTTAACCCATTCACTGAGTGAAGGAGCGGGCAGCCTGTAGACCAGTGTGAGGACAGTACCTTGCTCAAGGGTGTCACTAGCAGTCTTGGGATTCGAACCCATGACTTGGTGATCACAGGCCGAACACCCAAGCTACTAGGCCACCAGTCCCATATTATATTTTCACCATATTTGCCCACCCCTACCATATACATATACCATACATTTTCACGTAACTCAGTAGCCACATGCCATTCTTAAGTGTAACAGAATAGATCCAACTGCCCATGCTCAAATAACACCTCAACTGTAGCACAGAAGTGAGGTTTTAAACATATAGAAGTGTTTCTTCCTTTCTAGGGCGGGTGGAGGAGAGATGGCGGCGTGGCCGCATGGTGAGATCAGTGGAGTTCGGCAGCAGAACGCTATGGAATGTAAACAGCGACCTGCACATCGCTCACAGCTAACTAAACGGACTGCTACTGAACTGGCAGGTTGTGTATTGGACCGTGCTGACTTAGAGATGTATTACAGGCAGGACAGATATTCTGCTACGCTTCTGTCAAATAACAGCAGTAGCAGATTTTAGAGTTTACGGTAAGACCCAGAAGTACGCCAGCTTAGATGCTTCAAAATGTCTTCTGGAGCAAAATCTCAAGCATCAAGTCATCGGTGTCAGCCAAATAAGTCTGAAACATTAAAGGGTCTAGTAGGAAGCACTGTTTCTGACTACCAATCCACTGATGTCTCACATCCAACAGATCAGTTGTGCTTGAAGTATCTATTCTGTTTCATACTTTCTTCTTATTAGAGCATACTATATTATTTTACATTTTAGACTATACTTCATTACATCCCCAATCTGTAATGCAGCAAAAGCAATGCACACAAAACTGTATATGTGCTGCCTTTTTAGTACCTCTACAAGTATGACTATGTACAGCCATGGCAAAAAATAAGAGAGCACTTTTCAGTTCACTGTTTGTACAATTTGTGGCAGTGTGTGTGTTAAATGCACAGGCTAAAATTCTTTAATGAACTACTGCAGCGTGAGCTATGTAAAAAATGAGAAATGCCTCCATCTGTGTTGCAAGTGGAGTAGTGTTTGTAAAGCAGCTATTCGATTCTATTCTGATGGGATGAAAAAGAGCTCTCAGGCACACACAGTATGCACTTAACATTACTATTTTAATGGGAAACAATGTTTTGCAATTGTAAAATAATGTGAGTGTTGTGTAGTTTAACATTTTGTGACGTGCATATTTTACACCGACAACAGTGACTGTATATTTGACATTATTAATGTAACACCATGAAGTACATAAGAACTGAATCTGATTGTTTTGCAATTTATTTATTTATATATTTTGCTGGCTAAATAGTACTGATTAATTCATAAGGCTGCATTCTGTAGTAGTGTTTTTACTACTTTAGTATGCTTTCACTTCGGGGACATCCTCAGATGTAGGTTTGAGCCAGATATGCATCTGTGTCACAGCATTTATGGTGCTTAAATCAGGAGAATTGGCTTACTGTTCAGTTTTACTCTGTGTTATGGACAGGGGGGGACGAACAGCTGCAGTAGAGCAGGCGCGTTCCAGTCTGCTTGGCGGCCATGTAGGGTCATGTTACGACGCAGTCTATTCTAGAGCATTCTGAGATTTCAGAAGACACATCTGCTCTCATGTATGTTATTATCAGAGAACTCTTGTTTACCTGATGCCAGTTCTGATTGGAGTTGTTGATCTTTCTCACCGAACCAGGCTGAAGAGCGTTGATGAGTCTGGACAAATAAGAATGGACAGAACAAAAACACATGGCAACAGTTGGCATTTGTAAGTAGGAAGTTGTAAAAGAATTGACATTTTAGAAGTTTCCAGAACGATGAACCAAGCTGTAGATGACTACATAATATATGAGAAAACTGCATAAGATCAAGAAGAAAAGATGATATCAAATCTTATGGTTCACGACTTGACGAGACCTTACTACTAGTAGGTAAGGATAAATTAGAATTTATCATTTCATAACTTTTTGTTGTTCCCAAAAGTCAAGAACTGTATTAACTGTGCTGGTGCCGATTTTAAAATATATCAAGCTATATTTAGTAAATAAACGTTTGTTTATATGGAAAGATATTTTGGAACATCTTTTTGCCAGACTCTGTAATGTTCAGTCATAGAACTTAATTATGTTGTTATGCAGGTGAAGAGTTTGGTTCTGCGCTTGGCGTTTGAAGCTCCTACTCACTCGCAGAGAATGACTCCATCTTTAAGGCCCTCCATGAAGTTGTCTGGAACTTTGCGGCCCGTCACTTCTTGAATCCAAAGCCTGAGCTCCTCCTCCTTCTGGGTGTCATACTTCTGGGCCAGCTGGAGGTCAGATGTCAAAAAAGAGGTCATTTGAACGCTATTAACACATCTACATCAAATTTGTTACTGCTTCTCTACATAGGAGCAGACATGATTCAAAAATCTACTCCAGCTTGCCCCTGTTAACTGAGAAGTATATGCACCTCAACCAAAAAACATCTCAACCATACAGCAAAACCATAATAACTAGACAGTAAGGCCTCGTCCACAAGGACGTGTGAATCAGGCATTTTTTGTGGGATCAGGTGAGCGCGGACTGAGCGGCGACCTTTTTTCTGCTCATTAGAGCAAATCAAAGCGACCACACTGACGTTCAGTACCTGCATTCGGTCGGTAACAGGTTTTACGGATTGAACAAGGATGTGAACTAACAGGAGCGCTACTCTGCACAAATACTCTGGACTCTTCTGATATTTTACTAGTGAAAAAATCCAAAGCCCTATATGTCAAAAAATGTAAACTATGCATCCAGTTACACAATAGTGTTTCCCCATAGCTTATAAACCAAAATATGATCAAAGCTCTCAGCTTTTTTTACTAGCTCCATAAATGACATTCCTTTTCTTCTCTCTTTTTTTTAAACTTCTTGAAATAAAGCCTGTGAGATGGTTTGGGTGGCTGGAGTGATGAGGAATAGGAGAAGTCATATGAAAAAGGCCCGAGGATATTCCGGTGTACAGAACTGTAATATTTACTCATATTTTTTTCGTCGACTTGAAACAGCTGAAAGTTAAGATTTGTTAAAGGGGAACTGATCTAGTCTTTCTCTTTTTTCCTTTCTGAAATGTTTGTGCTGCCTGCATCTGACAACACAAGCCAAAGAAAGAGAGAGAGAGAGAGAGAGAGAATGAAAGAGCGCCAACAATAACACTGATTTCAAAGCATGGGTTTGCTTGGCTTCCATTCCAGCGCACCAAACTTGGGAGAAACAGCTCACAGTCCTACACACACACTCTCTCTCTCTCTTTTTCTCTCTCATGTATACACACTCATTTCTCTATGTCACACCCCCCCACAACTGTCCATCCATCTTCTTACAGGTTTCCACTCTTTATCTATCCCTGTCCCTATCCCCTTCCCTGGCCACCTCTTCTCTCTCTCTCTCTCTCTCTCTCTCTCTCTCTCTCTCTCTCTCTCCCCCTCTCTCTTTCTCCTATGCTCTCTCTCTCACCCCCCTTCTCCATCTCTCTCCAAGGCCTGTCCTTTTAAAGCGAAGTGGCTACACATGCTAACCACGTCCGATTAAAAGATGCCAAGGCGGACAGCCATCGTCTCCTGCCAAGGAATTTTGCTCGGGCTTCCATTTGTTGGGCCTTTTTTCCCCACTCACAGTGGACATGAGGAATGTAATCAACAATGTCCATTCTCTCTCTTTCCTTTCTCTTTCTCCCTCTATCTTAAGCTAAATGGTGTCTGGGCCAGGGTTATCTGAAGGGATAGAGTGACCAGGAGCTGGAACGTGCTACCTGCAGGCTGTTCATTAGGTTGGGTACCTACTCATGCCCTTAACTGCAGAGGATTTTGAAGTGAGTAAAAAAGAATTTAATCAGAGCTGACGAGGACGGTGGTGTGGAGGCCTGTGCTGAAACTGCCAGAGTTTGGAAAAAATTAAAACACACACTCGCTTCTCTGACTCCCTGCAAAAAAACTGATTTCCGATGCTCTAAGTCTAACTCTAAATAGACAACAGTGAACTGGCACTGAACTGAAGGTTTTCCCCAGTAGTGGTTTATCTCTCCTCTCTATGGGTAGGATGTCCTGTGGTGCTCCACCTCACAGCCCAAACTGTTTACAATAAGCCACTTTCCACAGGCCACAGACACACAGAGAGCGCTGCTCTTCCTTATATGGGGACCAGAAAGCCACAAGGCTGTCACTCAGATGAGCACAATGACCCGTTATCAATAATACACACAGCATCCATGGTGTTCACTGCCTTGGTCTAGAACACACTACTATGTTTGGATTTACTTGTCATATTAATGACTGTTGTTATTTCATTCTATAATAACTTAAACAGTGCAGACTAAAATATTATAAACTATTATACAGTGTAGACAGAAATATTCTAAACCATGAAACAGAAGGCATTTTTCGATGTTTCACTGAACATGTGCTTGGAAACAGCAGGAAGTTGTTAAATTATCTGTTTATTTATAATCAAAAGTTTCTTGTCAAGTCACCTGCAAGTCTCTTTTCAAATTCTGGTTACTAATTTTAGTGGAACTTATATGGTTATGAAATCACAACAGTAACTGTTAGTTTCTTTATTATTATTATTATTATCCATCCATCCATTATCTACCCCTTAGTCCTGCATCCAGGGTCGGGGGGGGCCGGAGCCTATCCCAGCTGCAAGGGGCGAAGGCGGGGTACACCCTGGACAGTCGCCAGCACGTCGCAGGGCCACATATA
>JBBJLR010000029.1:11485544-11502174 GCA_037577145.1 Brachypetersius gabonensis
GTGTGTGTGTGTGTGTGTGTGTGTGTGTGTGTGTGTGTGTGTATATATATATATATATGTGTGTGTGTGTGTGTGTGCGTGTGCGTGTGCGTGTACAGGTATGTATTACAAGAGTATATGGTTTATAAGGTTATATTTAAAATATAAAAAACACTGTCAGGCATTATATCAACATTAAATAGGACTAATCATACTCTCTTTGTAATCACTATACTTAGAAAAGCACATGGAGACAAGCTGATGTGATTTATCTTGATAACTATCACTATCATCAGCTCCCCTCTTAATCAGGGTAATTCAGAGTGGTTTGATGTGAAATGGTGTGACCAATGTGAAATTCTTTCTCTGCGTTTAACCCACTCACCATGTGAAGCAGGGGGCCACCACCAATGAGGTGTGCCCGGGGAACAAGGTGTGGGGCCGGTACCTTGCTCAAGAGTACCTCAGTGTAACAGTCCTGAAGAGAGCAAGTTCCATACATTCTGTTCAAAATAACCAGTAAGCCTGTGTGATGTTGAAAATAGTAAATTAGTGGTTAATCTGAAAATAAGTTTTCTTTGGGTGCAACTTAGCCATACAACTCTCTCCATGTATCTCTCTGCCATTAGTGAATTTCAAATCAAATGAATCACAGAACATCAAAGACAACTTAAAAGATTATGTGAAGTTACTTTCTGTGAGGAAATCTTTAAAGTTATTAAACTCTTCAGTTGTTTTCTTATTCTCTGAAACACACTTCTGTTGAAATTCTGAAAATCAGTGGATTCCACCTTTAAGGCGGACCAGAACAGGCTGAAATAGATCAATACGAAAGACTTAGCCTCACCACTTGGACCACCTGGAGTTTATAAATGTAAATAAACTTGGCCTAATCTAGCTGCATTTACTTTCACTACTGTAGCCAAACTTTTTCAGTCTAATGCTTCCTATGCACTTTCTGGCCTATTTAACAAGTCACTTTTTGTCTGCCAGTATTTCAGGCTTAATGTTGGTGGTGTTGTCGTTTAGCAGGCCTTTTATCTGCCTTTTTTTTTTTTTACAGAGTCTGAAGAACTAGTAAAGGTTTGGACTGGAACACTGGCTGCCATGAGTGGAAAAGCAGAAAAATTCAGGTGAAATGAGACAAATTCTGATCTCACTCACAGTAAGGGGACCTTGTTTTGTATTAGGGTTGAATGTTAATGTAACAGTAGCCATGGATCTGAGAAAAGTGTGTTTGTGTGTGTGTGTGTATGTGTGTGTGTGTGTATATATGGATATCACAGAGCAAGAGAAAGGTCAAGGATGGCTGTTCGTTGAGAAAGTCAGAAATGCTGTGGCAGCACCTTTCCAGAGATTTCCCCCTCCTCTCTGCTCTCTACGGCTGGTCTGCCTGGCTATTTATGGTAGAAGGCTCCCTCAACCTACAAAGCACAGAGGAATTCAGTAGGCTGGTTTCAAAGCTTCAAATCCTCAGGCTATAGTTTTCTCAGGGTACAGTAGGTGATAAAACCCATTCATTACAGACAAGCTGGCACAATCAAACATGTCAGATCTAACACAAACAAACTCGCCCCCCAAAAAAGTACGCTGCACACGAAGAGTCTTACTCTGTTTCACGGTGCTGTTTGGTAACAGGCTGATTGAAAAGTCAATATGATTCTTAAAAGACCTGAGCAGAGTTTTAATAGCTCGTTAGCTGGACTTTTTATAGCTTTTCACAGGCCTGGAATGCAGATATTTTCAGGTCTGGGAACAAATTCAACTTGAATACTGTAGAATCTGCTATTTTCACAACAATAGCCACCTTTACAGAACTAATTTGCAAGCTGGCTTGATGAATACATTTGACCTGATAAATAAATAAATAATAAGAAGAGATATTTTTTTATACAAAACACTGCAAAATGATACTATATATTTGTAAAATAAAGATCAAACACAGAAATAACCAGTATAAGGAAGGTGGTTTATGGATTGAAATTTAAAATCATGACAAAGTAAGTCTCTAGTGTACTGTTCATTGAATTAAAGGGCTCTTATCATAGAAAATCTTTATTACTAAAAAAAATCATCTGTAATTTGTTACAATTTGCCAATATTCTGTTCATATGGTCCAGATATGGAAGCTGCCCTTTTTTCATATTTCTTGGGTTTTGTGATGTCACAAGAACCAAGTCATTAACATATTTCTGCCTATTTTGCCTGCAGCAGTTTATTTTAGGGCACAAAACAGAGCAGCCAATCAGAACAGAGGTCTTTTACATTCACAAGACAAGTACTTTCTCACATGGAGATGTGCTTTTACCATATTATAAAATATACCAAACTATTAAAATATTAAGGGCTTAATGGAGAATTACCCTTGTTTTGTGAACTGTCCAAACAGAATATCATCAGAATATGAATAACTTTACTTAGTATAATTTTGACTTTACTTAGTATAATATATGACAATAAAAGTTAAATAAAGAGATTTGACCCAACACTTTCTATGATAAGATCATCTTGAGGTGTCATTGTCACTCATAGACAAAACAATCAGGATGCCTTTATGATTTAGCATCACTCTCTAGCACTGCTGACATGATTAGTGATATAATTCCTGTGATGGAAAGTATAAACGTGCTGTGATTAACAGCCTCTCCTCCAGAGCTAGTAGTTTCTGGCACTGTTTGGACCAGATCACTGTCAGTTACATGGTTTATTGGAAGTGTGTGAGTGAGGGTACTATGAGAAATATTCCTCTCCAAGGAAAGCTTTAATGTGGGATTTACAGACAAATCACTGTTATGAAAACTGTATGGTGGGGTATATGGACCTTCGCATGACGCATACACAGTGTCAGAACAGATTTACCGATCAGCACTGACTGAAAATACTGGGGGCCTGTGATGTGACGTGTGTGTGTGTGTGTTTGGCAGGGCAGATTTTCATTGAGACTGTGATACAGTATGTGACCATGTTTGGTAAAAGCAGTGCAGACGCAAAACGACTTTGACCCAGCCCATTGACCGGGAGTGCACACTACAGGGCTGGATTCAATCAGGACCTGGCCGCTACCTCACACACACTTCTCTCTACCTCTCTCTTATTCCCCTTTCTCCTCCTACCTTTCTTTTCTCTACCTCCACTGCTTCCCTCGATCACTCCTTTTTTTTTAGCATTCCGTTCCTTCAGCCCCAAAGCCGTGGGTGGCAACACTACTGTTTAAAGGTTTTGAATCACTAGTCATAAGAATGATCCTATTTATCCAATAAGAACTAAAAGTAAAGACTACTGCAAAGAAGGCAGATTAAAGCAGAACTATTATGAACTAGACAGAATACCAGAAGGTATTTTTTTTAGATGTTCTGATGGCTATTTTGGAAGTTATTAAATGAGAGACAATAAACTGCCCTGAAGTTTGTTCGCCTCATTTCAAATATGAGGTGTTCCAGATGTTTAGTTCATTGCTATTCTCAGTATTTTACGGCTTTCTATGTGATTACAGAATCATCTATTGCTCAGTTCATCATTCTGGACACATCTTACATTTCTTCAGTCTTTACAGCTTCCTACAGATTAAAACAAGCATCATATTAGTATCATGTTATAAGAGAAATTTAATTTATAAGTATTTCATGGGAAAATTATGGTTACTTTTTGATTCAGTTGTTGAGATATCAATAAAGAATAATTTATCATAGTAGAGAAAAGTTCTAGCTTGAATTTCTTTACACTGAAGGCAACTTGAACCAGGAGTTGTGATGTCTACAGCTCAAATATTGCCCTTTTATTTACTATGTGAAAAAACAGTGTCCCTAAATGTTTCATCTGCACTTTTATGTGTAGTGTGGATAATCATGTACCCCTCTGTCAGGTGTGTGTTTAAAAAAAAATGTTTTTGGCACAGTGATGGACTGGCGACATGTCCAGGGTGTTTCTCCAACCTATGAGCACTGGGATAAGCTCCTGTACTCCACACCACTCTGGTTATTCATAAAAAGCTTGCATGATAAATGCACGATTTAATGAATGAATGTTTAAGACAGAAGCTTCAAAACTATTGCCAAACAATGTCTCAGACATCAGTAACAATTTTTCATAAAAAATTCCTAAGATAGCTTATAGAGGCATTAAACGACTCGTTCTTATCACAACCACCATAAATGACTCTTCAGTACGGACCATGTCACATCTGACCACTCTGAATGACATCAATTCAACTATTTTATTATATAGGAATTTAGAAAAAAAGTGGTTCCTCTTTGAAACAGTGATTCCAAGCTTTTGAAAAGTGGTGTAGCTTTTGAGGAGGCATTTTATTTTTACACATGATCTACTGTAAATATGGCAAAAGACAATCTCTAGAACCAACCTTGAGCCTCTTTCTCCAAGGCCTACGTTACATAAGGGAACTTGTAGCAATAGTATTAGCTCACAGGCAGCTTTGTGAAGTGCCAGTGCGAGAACTAGGCATGTTGCATGTTCCAAGGCATGTTAAAAGCCTACAAAAGGAGTTAAAGGAGAAGACGTGAGGGGACTGCTCGGCAGTGGACCCGAGGGAATGCGTGATATCATCGGCTGTTTTAAGGCTCTCTCTCCTGTTGATTCATAGGCTAACAAGGGGCCCTGAACACACACATATAAACAAGGGATTAAGTGCATGTCCTAAATTGGCTACAGTGCTGTTTTGCTCTTAATGCTGCTGATGGTGTGAACACCTACAGTGCTGGAGGAAACCAAACTGCCTGTCATCAGCTCTGTACACTTCTGGTGTCATGTATCACACTCGGCCAGAGAATCCTGGAAACCGTCTGAGTCAGCATCACTGGTCTGGAGGAAGAAAAACAATCTTATCCCACATTTTTCAACAGCAGTCGACAAAGCTGCTTAATTTCAATGAGTCTTCGAAGAACATCACAACCGGGTAAACATCTGACTTGCAGCTACAGCCTGAGAGCTGCTAAATCGCTCTTGATGTGAAAATAGGCATTTAAGGAGCCAAAGAGCAAAGCTTTTGGCTTAAAGATCCATGTTAGAGACTTATACTTAAATAAAGCCAACAGACGTTAACAGGTAAATAATCACGGTACAAAAATGTCAAAAAATGGTTTATGGTGGTAAATTGCTCCACTGCTGCTTTTAGTGCAGTGACAAATTTCAACACTTCTTTAGGAGAAAAACCTAGACACATGACATTCAAGTGAGGAAATGTACACACAGCAAGAACATCATTACTAATTTCAGTCATCAATCTGAGCACTATGAAGGCATAAACAAGACACAGAGGCAACAGATTGCATTTTCAATGCCCTCAAATTTATTGACGAGCAACACTTTCAAGTAAGACTCAACCGCCGCTAGGACATTTTGTGGCCATGCTAAATGAGTGCTGAGACCGAGGCTCGCAATGCCCACTGTACCATACGCTTTCACATTAAAATCAGATGGGAAATATAGATGGTATTGCATTAAAAGACAAAATAAAAGGAGTTACTTCCTGGAAAGAATAATGTCCGACAATACAATTGGCTTTATATTAATAAACTGTACTCTCATTCATATTCAGTTCCTACTTATTTTGTTTCTGATTATTATTGCTGTCCTCAGTCCATTTTCCGTACACTTAGCCTATAAATTAAGTTACTCTTAACTCCCATTTTATGGTTTTTGTTTGATACTGGAATGGGGAAAATCAACAAGAAACATGAAAATCAACAAGACAAGTTGATCAGTACCGATTCATCATATATTAGGCTTCTATACATGCAGCATGACAGCATATCATCGATTTTTGCTTTCTAAAATTACAGAAGAAACAAAGGTAGAAGAAACATAGGAATCTATATATATATGTCCATACAGAAATGCTAGCCCTGTGCTAACTTTACAGCTATAGGATGGTCATACTGTTTTTTTGTCATGAAACTCAAAGTGGTGATGCGCCTTGTTAACGTTACAGTTGATAGTCAGAGAAACACGTGCTCATATAAGCTCACGCATCATCACATTACTTAACCCCCCCTCCAAAAAACCCCAGAACTGCATGCCTGTGCAAATAACAAACAACTAACTCCCAATACTACAATCCAAATACTAGAAAATGTTTTGTTTCATTGATGCATTGTCTATTATTGTACAGAAAGTTACTGTATCTGTAGCAGTCATTCGCTGTGATTTCCAGTCAAAGTGGCTCAACCTGCTATTCTGTCAACCAAAGAAAAAAACAAACAGTGAACATGTCTAAAACCACAAATCCACAGCTATTTTAACCTTATGCTGTGGGATAACCTTTCTTGCACCCTCTATTCACAGGAACATTGTCGCTCGATATAATTACACATACAGAGTACCGATTGTTTCTTCTTCACGTTTGCAAACCTTTCAAAAAATACACTTTTTCTTGTCACAGCTTTAAATATCGAAGGCCTGTAAGAGTATTTGGTTAGCGGCAGATGTGGATGTAAGGCAATAAACTACATTTCCCACAATGCCCACCCCCAGCCCTGCTCATCAAGGCCTTCTCTAACCACATTTTTTGTGTGGCCGGTACAATTGCTGACACGCAATTAAAAACCCCTAACATTCATTACAGGAGCTCTACCTGGTTTTTGAGACAAAAATACTGGCTCCAAAATTGACTGAATCCTGTGTAATGGGCCTACTTGGCAGGAAAAAAGCGCTGCACTAAATAGAAAGAGAAACAGCAAGTTTATGAGAGAGTGAAAAATCAGTCCAATCTTGTAATGCCACATACATGTTCATTATGTCAAAATAATGAGTTGCGTGGAGGCACTCATTTGTCTGCAATGTACTAAATTCACAGCAATGGCAAGGGCCATGTTTGGCCAGTCTCCACACTGAGGAGTTTAATGTTCATTGACCTGAATATTAGGGATATTTTCTAGTACTTGCAAGTTAGGTAGATGGGACATGTGTGCTGTTTGCTTTTGTACCATTACTTAAAATTCATGCAACCTGCATACACACTGTCATTACAATATCTTCACAGCAAGGCTGAGAACTGTATATATATTTGTATGTATGTATGTATGTTTGTATGTATACATACACACACACACCGTTCTCAGCCTATATATATAAAAATTACAGCCGATGTTCATGATTAAGTGTAACATAAGCTAAAATATCGGTATTAACATACATATGGAAATACCAAATATCTGTGCTTCCATACTGAATACATTCGGAATAAAAGGGCACAGTCTGTGTTTGTGCACGAGCCTCGAGTTCCAATGATAGAAGCACTGGCTGGTGAGACAGAAGCACCACAGAGGACAAACTGTAGCTGTTTTTCAGCAAAGTACAAACAAAAGTTCGGTCTGACATTTAAAAACTATTACCTAGCGAGGCCAGGACAGTGCGTTAATGAAAAAACGTAAACAAATGGGAGATTACATAAAAAGAGTCCTATTCATATGGCTGGTTTAGAGATGAGTGTTTGGGAATAGTGGAGAAAGACAGAAGCTTGAAGAGCTGTTGTGATGCAAACCATTAACCTTAAACTAGAAATGTCTTACTGAAGCAATCGGAAAGAAACAACCTACAGCACTGGCCTGAAAACAAAGCCCAGAGAAGCTTATGTAACCCATAGCTACTCTACACTCAGAGTTAATACCATCTAAAACATGAACACAGGCATTATCCATGGTGCCTTTAACACTGGAGAAGGCAACTGCAGGGTGCTTCTCATTTAGTTTTTCCACACCCTGCTAGATGCATTAGAGAATGGCTGTGGTGGGTAAAGAAAGCAGGTTCCTAATATTTGAGGTGGGAATTCCTTCTTTTTTATAGAGATGGATGATGATAGAATACCACTCTGTGCTGAGATCCTGCTGTGTCCATTTCAGTGCCTGGCCCACTGATAAAAACCTCAGTGAGAGGGAGGAGAGGTAGAAATGAGATTTTAGTGACGGATGGTTGGATCAGACCAGGGCCGTGAAGATAGCGAAGTTCAGACGAGATGTTAGCCATTTGTGGTCTTCAGCGGAGGGGTGATAAGGAGATGCGTACAGAGAAGCTTTCAAAATGTGGGGATTCTTTAAGCTAACGAAAACAGCATGCTTCATCCAAAACACTGCTGGAGTAAGGTCTGAAGAGAAAAGCTCCAAAACCTGTGGGTGAGAGGCACAGTGGTGTGTGTGTTCACTGTATACAGGAAACAGGAAGACCTCTTGAAGCCAGACCCTGGCAGAAGGTGGCCACATCACTGACAAGGAAAAGCTTCACTAGAGAGCTGTGAGAACTCACTTCTCAAAAGATCTAATGGCCAGCTTTTTCATATGTATAACTCCATGTTCTATTGCTTGTCCTTTTGAGGCACTTGAGTGGACTGGGCTTTTGGCTGTGGCTTGAAGCGGCAGGGATTCTTTACTGTACGTTCTTGTAGAAGTTTGTCACCATGGGCCACTTGATGCTCATCAACCCAAGCAGATGACCAGAGCAATGAAGAACCTTGGAGATAACACTGCTTGAATTTGTAGACCCCACTTACTGTCCATGAGTGAAAGAAACAGTTCAGTCTTTAATATCAGATCACATGGCAAATAAGCAGCAGTTTACCATTTCCTGATCCAGCAGGGGAGACTACTTTCTAAAACGAAGGACCATAACACCACTGGCTCTCCATTCAAACCTCTGTCCTCCCTCCTCCCCTCTTGTGCTTTAGTCTGTATGGTTGTTCATGTGGTTGGACTGGCCTTTGCTGCCTTTCTTCTTGCCACTTGAGCCGGTGATGACCTTGTAGCAACCACGGGCGATCTTGTACATCCAGACCACATTAAGTATATCTAGACACACACAGGAGACTATCCAGGCCACCTGGGCCCCCAGACCCAACCTCTCGAAGGCTGGCGTGCCAAATGTCCCGAAGACCTTTGCCCAGTAAGGGGGCATCACTGCAATCCGCACTAGGAAGAAGGCCACTGCCATGGCCACCCCATTAGCCACCACAAGCCGGTGGGAACGAGGGTAGGCAAGCACATCAAAAAACCACCTGCAGAAAATAAAGTGCTGGTCAGATATAAAAATTTCTGATGCTAACAATTTTAAGTAACAAAGAATAAATCAGTCAATCCTACTCCAACCCACCCACCAGAACAATGTAAGTGCAATATACAATATGTCTTGATAACATACAGGTTTGTGAAAACCATGACATCTTTTCTGGTGTTAAAAAGGAACAAAAAGTCTGTAAGGGTGAAAACTGTAGTAAAATTATTTCAAATGTGCATTAGTTGTTTAAAAAACATTTTCAGAACATTAACACTGTTTTTACAATAAAATGTTATCCTTTCACACTGATTGGCAGTGCTCCCTCATATTAGGATTCTGGGAAAGGGTGGTGGGGGAACCTGGTAAGATTTTCAACAACCATATAAATAGGGTGCCTGCTTTGTTTCTGTTGAATATGTTGAATGAAGTGTTTTCCATGCCATGTTCAAACTTCAAAGTGTTTTATTTTAAATAAATGAAGTGTACTTTCAAGCCTGATTTAAACCAATGGCATGGACAATATTCCTCTCAGCATCTCAGGAATATACTACATAAAGAGGGAATCGTGTGTCTGGAGTCCTCCTGGTGGCCACCTGTGTAGACAATTCTGAATTGCACCCTTTTTTATTCTCATATTTTTCCTTTCATTACACCCCAATTCTAAAATATGTTTTATTTTATGTTGGTGGGTTTTGGAATATCCAATAAAAGATTGAGAAACAAACTATACTTAATGCTTTATGCTTTCTTCTACCCAAATAGAGCACTGGGCTTTCCTTGTGTTTCCACATACATACGCTTTCATGTGCACACACTCAGGGCTTAATCACAGCTCAACAAAGTTGTTAACTGTCTTTTAGGTTTTGAAAAGTGAAACTTAGTCAGGGACTCTGTCTAATGTGTGAGAGGCCCACCGAGTGAGTACAATAGATTTATGGCCATCACTCTTGCTTTTAGAGGATGTCAAGTTTCACCTTTGGTTTACAAATGGTGTTGATAATTCCGAAATGAGACGGAAGTTTGCGAAGTATGGAAGCACTCCACGCGTCTGCAAGAAAGGAAAAATAACAATAATAAGGAACGCATGAATAACTGCATATTTGAAAACAAGCAAATAAACATTTAGTGATAACGATTTGGATATTTCAGACTAATGACTGGGCATACCAGCACATATCCATATGCATAGAGCGCCGCCAAGTGGTGACACACAAAAAAACTGTCTCCCATGGTGCTCCAGTTGAGAGCTAGCAGCAGAAGGTCTGAGGAGAGAGAGAGAGGGAGAGAGAGAGAGAGACATAAACAAACAGGCATGTTTATATTTAGCTCTGGAATGAAAAGACTTAAGACCACAGTGAAATACTTACCATATAGCAGGTAGCCACAGGTTATGGCTACATTGAGCTTAACCAAATTAGGGTCTCCCCTATAAAGGAAAAAGGAAAAAAGTTAACATTAGAATGAAATATGCAAAAAGAAATAAAAAAAAACTGCAAACAAACATAACTATAATTTAGTTGTCTGAACTTAAGTTTTATTTATATTAGTTTATTAAGCACTACAATTAAGACCATTCCCTGTACACAGAGTGATGCTTGTGTCAGGAAAATTACCATGTTTGTTACTTTGACTTTCAACCAATAAAAAGGCTCTTAAACAAAAAACAAACTATTAGACAAAAGGTTTGAGACAGTGAACACAATTAAAAATGTACACATCATCTAAACCACCCCTGTTCCTAAACAACAATAAGAGTAAGTGGCACAAATTAGACCATTCGCTCATAATGTGGCTGCTGCGCTGCTGAGCCCAAACCAGCTCCCTGTCAGTCTAAGTAAGTTGTTGACAGTCCTCCTTGGTGGACAAAGGCAGGGCGTGAGTGTGTTGGTTGAGTATATTGTATGGCAGTATGTCATGCTGTGCCTTTGAATGCCAACTGCTCCATTCACTGATCCACCCACTGAAAAGTCTACAGAACAGATGACTCCATACCTGAGCTGATTAACAGCTCGCAGAGCAAAACCCAAAGCTTATTTTCCTCTAAGCTTTTTAACAGGGCAAAGAAAACAAATTGCCCAATGCTGTGTTTTCAAATAATGTATAAAGCAGCGGATTTGAATCAATAACCAAGAGGTAAGTAATAAAAATGAACTTAAAAGCTTGTTTGATGCCTAAAAGTTGCTTCTTAAAATTTGTGCAAGTATTGGAAGTTTATATCCCACCAATTAGCACAGTGTTAACTGCAGTAATGTCCTCTATTCTTCTAAGGATTTGATTACATTCAGCCAAAAATGGTGTTAGTGAGGTCTGGTAGAGATGCTGAATTATAAGTTTTTGATGTTTCATGTAAAACAATATCTTCATGGACCAGTATAGATGCAGCTAAAAACAGTGTAAACCTAGAGTCAGTCTTCACCTTATAAACCTAAAGGTAAATAAGCGGTAATGCCTCCAACTATTTGGATTTGAAACATTCCTTTCCAAAGAAACTGTGAGAACTTTTCATTGCAGTGGTTAACAGGACCAGCGTCTAAACACCTCTAAACGATACCTAACACACAATGTTTACCAATTCTACTGTCTGAGACACTATTTTGAGATGAACCTAATTTACAGTGGAAATGTAATTTTTAAAATCCATTCATGGGAGGGAGATTTGTGACAGATGTTGTGCAGTAAAATACACTTTTTCAAATCTATCACTATATTACCAGAATCGGAGACACTCTAGTAATGCTTGGATGCTTCTAATGCTTGGACATGTGATCCAATTTCCTCAGTGAAGTACGGAGGTGGGAGCATCACGGCACTTGTCATGTCTAGCTGTGATTATTAGTCGCTTTAAAATCTAAAGACTATCTTTTTTTTTGGTTGGTATTGTCTGGCTCACACTACTCCATCATAGTAAAGTAGCCCTGTAAGTGATACACACTTGCGGGTGTCCAGTAGCAACAGTGGTGTGTGTGTCAGAGAGTGTGGGAAACCAGACTCCATAGTGAGTACTGGAAGGCTTTGTTACCGCCGACAGCAGCGCAGTCACCTTCACTGCCCTTTTGGCCTTGGTCAAAAAGCCAAACTCTCTCTACCTCCGCTGCACTAGATCCGACCCTGACACGCACACACACACACACACACACCTGCATTTAGCTAGAAGCCTTGAATCCAGTGGTTCCTAATCCCAATCCTGACAACATGATCTGTAGATTTGTACATCTTATATTTTATACTGCACACTTGACCCAGTGCATGAGGAGCTGGTTAATTAGTTAACAGGTTTAGTCAGGTGTGCTAGATGCGAAAAAGCACAAAAAAGCGCACAAGTATGCGGGTACCTGAGGCACTTTGCTGCAACCAATAACAGATTATTACTCTACAGTTTCTGTTATACTTCTATATTAACTCCATATTTTTTGTTACACATTTTAACCCTGACCTGCCACCAAATATGCCTTCTCAATGTTTCCAAAAGCATGTTCACTTGGGTCATGTCAGTCATGCAATTGTAGCTCATTACCGATAAAAACGAAATGTGAGAAAAAGATAAGACAGCACAACAGACCTTATTAACGCCCTCCTATCTGACAGCAAACACACTGCAGCTGCAGGCCTAATCAATAAAGGCCTTCAACTTTTCTCCAATGTTCCATCTTATCTGCTTGCTTTCCTTTCCAGGCTCCACACAACATGAACATAGGTTTATGAACAGTAGACCAAATGCACGGTATCAGACACATAGAACAGTTCATTCCAAAGTCTTTCTGGCCACGTCAGAGGTTATCAGCTGTTACAGACTTTAAAATCACTGTACACATTATCCAACCACGCACACTGGAAATAAAACATGCTCACTTTCAGCAAGTCAGACTTGGCCTGATTAATGTGAAATATGGCTGGGCAATATGACAATATTTATTGTTGTCAAGATAAAACGCATCCCAATTTGTTTTGCCAGGCTTGCTGTTGACACTGAATGTTTCATTACAAAGAGTGTATCCTAACTTCTGTCTTAACTTCTAAAATACTGAACATACATGCAGGTATACATGCATGTATCACAAAAAAAAGACTTTAGACCAGTGTCGACCAATTATAGATATTTTATAAACAACAACAATAGAGCAGTATTTGCATCATTTCAAGCAGCTGGAGGTCAGACTATTGTACTGTATTATTTGTGGGTTTTTTTTTACCAAATGTTTAATTTTCCTCCTGATTATTCTTAAGTAGATAACCAACTGTAAAATCTCTCTCTGAGATATACATACATACATACTAGCTTTAAGTTAAAACTGAAGCAAGTCTCCTCTGGAAAGCGGTTCTAAATGCAGTCTTTTGCTGTCCCCAGCACATAAACTGTTTTGATTCCGCTCACTGGGGTTCTCCAAAACATCCTTGGAGCAGTGTTAAATTTAATTTAATTTTAGTTAAACCAATTAACTCCAATTCAATTAAATGCAAACTTTACCACCCACCCACACTCATCTCTCAGCAGCTTCAAGTATCAAGCCAAACTACAGTTACTGTACTGTATTGTTATTGCATATTTTACATCGCTGATTATAGCGCATCGTAGGGCTGCACGATTATGGCCAAAATGATAATCACGATTATTTTGATCAATATTGAAATCACGATTATTAATCACAATTATTCATTATTTTAGGTAAAACACATTTTTATGTCACTTTCTATTTTAAACAAACCTTAAGTGAACAAGGCTTTCAGTTCAAGATGAAACCTCAACTAAAAATAAAAAATAATAAAAAATTTACCAAAGATACGCACACACACGCGCGCACACACACGCACATACACACACTCTCTCACACACGCGCAAAACTGATGACATTTTAGTCTAGTTTTAGTCAATAAATTTGTATTTATTTGTAGTCTCCTTTTTAGTGATGCAATTCTATTTAACGCAGTCTGTATAGTAGAAGTACCTAGTAGAACAGCCCAAATCTTAAGTTTCTTTTAGTCAAACCTATTTCATAATTCAAACAAGGTTATCTTATTATTATATATTATTATTATTATTATTATTATTACCTTATAGACTCAAGAATACTGTCCATCCATTCCAGACACGGAGACACTGATTTAAATTTACTTTTTGCCAACCAACCATGTTAGAACTTAGAAGTACATACACATACATTTAAATGAAATAAATAAATAAAATAACATCACATCGCTAAAAAGTGCAAATAAAATGAAATTGTGTGTGTATTGCCATAAAACCCACATTTATAAAACTGGTAAAAGTCTTCACCCTCAGTGTGTGTGCCTGAACTTCCCTGAACATTTTTTATTCCTGAACAAATATAGTCTACACAACCAAATCAGAACAATTTAGGATCAGCTTTTATTGCATGGATAAGGGAAAGGCTGCTTATCAAAATGCTGTGTGTGAGAGAGAGAGACTTGTGTGTGCGCCACAGTTTTTATTTTCTAAACCACATTTAGTCTCGTTCTTATTCGTCAACAATATTACAGAATATATTTCGTTTCGTTATCGTCTTGTTTTAGTCGCGTGATAAATGTTCGTTCACGACATTTAGTTGACGAAAGCAACACTACACACACACACACACACACACACAAAGACACGCAGGCATCACGCGCGCTCCTTTTTAGGCAGCTTACTGAAGCCCTAATCTCTCGTTCGCCCCCTGGTGGCTGGCTGAGAAAGTGTTTGATCTGAAATGCAGCAGAGCTGCTGTTAAAATCGCTGACGATCATCTTAATTTAATCGTAAAAGCAAAAATCGTGATCGTGATTAAAATTCGATTAATTGTGCAGCTCTAGCGCATCGTATTAATTACAGGAAGTCCATTATGGAGGGTGAATGTGAAGGGTTCAAGTTGTTTCTACAGGGCTCTTAGATAATGGGACCGGTCATGATCTGCCAGTGACATTCCTCTGCAACTCAGGAAATGCAGCTTCATTAATGAGAGGACATCTGATATGCTCTTCAAACCTCATACTAGTAATGGGCATTTCAGACAAAAATGTTATTCACAGCTTACTATCCTTTTTAATTTGGATTCATCGTTGTTTTATACATGAATACAGTTCACACTGGAGCTTTGACTTTCTGAATGTTGAAGTAGAACGATTTCAAAGCTAGCACATGTACAGCACAATGTTTGCTGACCTTTGATCTTAGGCCAAATGCTGGAAACGTGTAAGCCAACACTAGACCTCACCCTGGACCTACATCCTTGCTTGATTACATGAGGGTCTTGTTGCAGATTAATGACTAATTGAAATGTTTTACAAAAATAGCCCCTATAGATAAACTGTAGAAATTCTAATCTACCTCTTAACGTAATACATTTCTAGTCCTACAAGTAAACAGGTTCTGGGACACTGGTTATTCCTTACATTATCAGTTTAAATATGGAGCATTGATTAGTTCTAGCAAAGAGGAAATGAACAACCATATTCATTGGAACTTTGTGAATGGCAACATATGGTGCAATCAGACTTGCAATATCAATAGTACTTTAAAAATTGTTATGCAACAGATATGCTATAAAGTTCCACAAAGTAGTTACTTACACTTGGAAGAGAACTGTCAATTCTGTTACATCAGAATAACAAAGCAAGAACAGAGCTAACTGTTAGCATCATGCTAAAGCTACACAACCAGAGAAGGCAAGACCAATTATGCCAAATGGCCTGGATGGCTGTAGCATCTCCTGGGACTAAAATCACAATATTCTGATGATAAGGCCAATGCTAAAATAGTGGTGTCAAAAAATCATATTGTTACCTATATAAAAAGGACAAAAGAACAGTTTAAAAACATTCTTATAGTTCAAAACAACAGTATCAGTTTTGAACTTTGTACCCAATTTTATAGATTACAGTATATCATACATGTCAGAACCCACATAAGCAATTATTTTAATGAATGGCCATATGTCTTCATTGCTAGCTAAATTAACATTGTTTCTCCAGTGCAAAACTTAAGACACCAAACATGACATACATTTGTGGTTAGGGGAAATCTGTGCAAAATGTAATTTATCACTTAAACCCACTTTAAACACATGAACTTGATTTGTGTCCATTGTTTTAGGACATGTGGTTCGTTGAATGAGTACATTGACCTGTATACACAATAGATAATATTTAGGGTTGGAACTGGGGAAGAGATTCAGAGAGGGACCCTGTAGCACCTATATCCGACTGGTTCGGAACAAATAAAGAAATGAAATTGAGGCACTTCACTCAAAAACAACAGGCATACCACAAAGAAAAGAAGAACACTAAGCTTGACAAAAGCGACTGGCAGACAGCTAGAAGAAGGGTGCGTGCATTTGCCCATGCTTTTAAATGCTGTACAAAAGCTTTAGGACTATGACAAGACCCGCTTCTTTCACTGATGGAGTGGTGGTGGTGAAGGGATATTAAAGGGTTTATGCAGTCTCCCTGCTTCCATCACTCTTTCCTTTTTTGCCTCATCAGCATTTGCCAGCCAAGGCAGACTGGGCGGACAATGAGGAGGAGGCAGCAAGTATCAGACAAAGAAAAGTTGGGGGGCGGGCATGGAAGAGCGTCACGTGGTGTGTGTGTGTGTGTGTGTGTGTGTGTGTGTGTGTGTGTGTGTGTGTGTGTGTGTGGGTGTGTGAGAGAGAGAGAG
>JBBJLR010000029.1:11502983-11517983 GCA_037577145.1 Brachypetersius gabonensis
GTGTGTGTGTGGGTGTGGGGGAGAGAGAGAGAGAGAGAGAGAGAGAGAGAGAGAGAGAGAGAGAGAGAGAGAGAGAGGATTGCTGTTGTATATGCGTGTGAAAAGGAGCCTTGTTGGCAGAACTAAGAGCTCTCTGATTCTCTGAGTAGAGAAAGGGAGTGTGAGCGAGAAAGAAAGAGAGAGAGCATAAATGACTAAGATGAGAGATGGCACAAAGCTTTAAAGGAGGGTAACGCATAGAGGAAGACAGATCACAGTGAATCAACTGCATTCATTTTGGAAAGGTAGAATCAATTGTTTTACCTATAATCAATTACAATAATATTCAATATAGTTCAATATAGTAATATAGTATGTTACATTGTTAAGCTATTTTCAAACATAAAACAGAAGACAAAAAAACTATGATTATATTGTGTTAACAGAATAGAAATAGAAAGTAGAGAGACTTATAAATAGAGAAAAGGGGGAGTGTTAGAATATCTTAGTGCAATATAAGAGTGAAATGTGTGGAGAACACAGTGCTGGAGGGAGGTCGAAAGGGAAAGATCACAACAGAGAAATTACCATTCTTCTCTTTCAGGATGCAAAGATGCAGACCAGACAGGCAGCAGGCAAAAAGAAAAGAAACAGAGAGGAACAGAAGAACAGAAAGACAAGAGGACAAACAAGAATGAGAGCTGTTGTGTGCTCAGAGATTCAAGACCACCTCCAAATTCCAGCCTCAATGTCACATTGCAGCAGTACTCGAACACAGTCGTTCATGTAAAGGGGGACGAGGCTCATTTCAAATTTGTGGTCCGATTCCCCAGGCACGGAATGATTCACACAACACTCTGATCCATTGCGCAATATGAAAACTTTTACAAATATTATCAAAACTGCTTATCAAAAGTTCAGGGACACCTTCAGCTCTTTAGAAATTAATTTGAGTCGTTGCTATATAAATATTTTGTATATAAATTGTGAGCATGTTTTGCACCATTTAACTTTATGTCCATCTAAGTGGCTTCTCTGCTATTCTTTTTCACTTTAAGGTGCATCTATTGCTGACACAAGTGTAATCACTGAACCTTCATAGAAACACACTGTCTATATCACTGTCTGGATGTAGTGGAGCTGCTGCACCTAAGGTCACCTTGTCCCAGTGTCAGCTAGAGGAGTATAAAGTTACTGCGCACTGGGCTGTGGCGCATATCTGGAGTGATGGAGCCTCATCCAATACCTCTGGGATGACTTGTAGTGATGTGATCTTGATCTAATCATTCAACATCACTTTTCGTTTCCAAACAACTGATAAGACCTTTTATCTCTGAAGGTGGTTTAAAAATTTGAAAGGCTGGATGGATGCTGACATCACAGCAAGCTGGCAAAATGGGTTATATACCATCACCGGTACATTACTAGCACTGCTGTCACAAATACTAGCACAGATATTATATGTCTGATATTTAAATCAAATTCAGTCTTTATTATTTTTAGTGACTGCAAAAAACATCCTTAATTATATTAACATAAAAAGCAAGGTGTGGCCAGTCTTTGGACAGGCAGTATAAATAATCAAATTAGTCTCAAGAGTGTTTTAAGAGCTATAGTCAGTGTGTAATGAGTGGGGATGAGGGTTTAAACGAGCTCCCCTTTACGTCCTTTGTCTTCCTCTTACCAGACTGGGTCTGCGTTGACAGCATCATCAAACCACAAGATGTAGAGGCAGAAAAGGCCCACGATAAGAGCGTGGACAGTGGACACCAGCCTGCGGACATGAAAGTGGGTTAGGCAATTAGAGAATGGCTGGAGAACTCAAGAAATAGGGAAAGAACCAACAGCAGGCAGGTACAGTTAGTGCTAGTTTCAAGTAACAGCGAGCACAAGTGTTCAAATATACAGACATTCAAACTCTTTGTATTTGTTTACTTAATCATATATATTACGTCTTATTTATGGCTTTATTTGAACTCAGAATACACTGAGGGAGACCCTTTAGTTACAGTATAGCTAAGCGTAACAAGGGGGAATGCCACTGTCCAGGAATTCTGGGTCAGTGCTGATATCTGACCATTTTCGTATCTTCCAATACCTGTGTCCCTATATATGCATTTATACAATGTAGAAAATAAACAGCGTTAAACGTTCTGCTCTTCAGGAATACAATAAATGCTTCAAATTTCGGTTTGAAATATCAGTCAAATCTAATCACTTCTCAGACACTGGTGCATCTTTTTATACAATTAGCAGCTGATACAATCTGATCATGATACCATCGTGCATCACTAAAAACAAGAATTAAAGGAATATGTGATCAAATAAGATAATTAAACTGAATTAGGGCATGAGTAGTTCAGAATAAAAAAAAAGTCATGAATTATTAAGATTCCATTAATTTTTAAATACGTTCTTGACTAAGCCTGCATGCACAGATCAGCAGTGAATGCTGGGACACAAGCCGCTGATATCACATGTTAAGTAAAATAATGAAAACTGAGCAGAGCTAGTTATGAACATATTTCAAATATAAAGGTGACAAATTGGCACAGGTTGAGTTTTGTGAAAATGACTTACAATAGATCACAAGATCATAATGAAAAGAATGAACGAGTATGGAGCTCAACACAAAAGTATCACCACACAACATAGAGGGTTCAACCTTAAATAACTTTTTAATAAATATGAAACACTATGTGGTAAAATGTTGTAATACTATTTGTTTGGAAATAATGTGAAACTAAGAATGGGTTAAAATGCCCATTCCTACTTTCAGTTACAGCAGGTGGAAGTCAAACCATGCTTTCTGCCCCTGTGTGGATGGAAATCTAAGGAAGGTAAAAAAGCAACAAAAATCATTTTCCACTTCAAATTGCATTTTGAGACAAAGAGTGTGTTTGGACATCCTTCAGCACTATTTGTGTGCGCCGAGTACGGCTGTTTGAGGGAGGGGCCTGAGGGCAGAGTCCCATTTTATTTCACAAGAGCCAACCGAGACCTTTGCATCTTTGCTAGTGGATACAATCCTTGTTCTAGTACTGTCCACAGTGTGAAGGCCACATGTACACAAAACAGTAATTATGGGCCTCACTTTAATATGCATATTCACTAGAGTTTAATATCAGATCCCAACGCATACTCACTAGAATCAAACTGTGCATGCCCAGATGATTCACCTATAAAAGCATAAAAGGGCTGTAGATGTATTTGGTTAATCTGTCATTTTATGATCTTTTATTGCTTTGTCTGTTGCAGTAGATGCTAATGCAGTGATCTGAGTACAGATGAAGTACCAATGCAACAAAAGGAGACGGCAGACGCTTTGCAAAACAAAGGGAGAGCAGCTGTCAGCAGGGCCATGTTAAGCTTTCGGTTAAGGATGCAAAAGGACATTAGAATGACATGAATGGGGTGGAAAAAATTCAACACTGTGATGTTTGAATGCCTTTGCTCTGAAATGTATGAAAATTTAATAGTACTCTTTCTCTGATGCATGCCTTTCTTTGAGCATTTTAATAAGGCACAGTTTACCACAAACAGTTTCAATAGTTATTTGATACTTGACACTGGATGCCATTTGAAAAACTGAACATAGAGAAACATGTATATTGAACAAATGAGGCTTGTTTGTAGACTGACCAGGCTTCTAGAATAAGGAGAAAATAGGTTTGTTTCCTTCTTGCTGACAGGATCATGGTCCATTGACAGAGTGTGGAGGGAGCTACTCACAGTGGACACAAACAGTGATAGACTGGATTTCATTTTTTTTTATAATAGCCTACTTTTAGTTTGTAGACCACGAGCCTCACAATCAGGATACAATGCGAATGGCAATGGTGGTAAAATGCCCAGCACCATGACTTACACTACCACTTCCTTTAAATGTTTCTGTAGTGAAGTACTCTTTTCAGCCACACCATCACAACTTAAAAATAAACATAAAAATCAATCCTGAGGAAATGCTTGTGAACCGAATGTGTTGCAGTTTATCTATTATTGTTTAAATCACCTGTGTGTGTGTGTGTGTGTGTGTGTGTGTGTGTGTGTGTGTGTGTGTAGGGGGGTGTACCTGGAGTTCCCGTCATTGCGTTTATGTGGTGGTAGTTTTCCGTAGCCCTCCGTGAAGACGGACGACACTAGAGGGCTGACGCCAGAGAAGAACACCTGGAACCCAATGAAGCTTCCAGCCACCACGGACAACTCTCTAGTATCCATCACTCACCTGCGAAACACACACAGGCATATGTCACGTTTCACACAGGCATTTGCCTCATTGTCTGTTGTAAATGTGCACTTATTGTCTAGGGTATCTACTACAGATGGAGCAGCATGAACTGTTTTGCCAGCAAACAGCACCGACTGGTTCAGACAGCATTTTTTTCCTCAAAGTGAAACATGTTGCTGCAACTGAAGCTGTAAAACCACTGACAAAAAGAGCTATTCAGTTCTGATATGAAAGAGGATTATTTCCCGTTTCTGGAGCCCACAAACAGACCAGAAAAAAAGGATTGGTCTCGCCAATCTAGAAATACTTTGAGAGCAAATAAAATGTTCAGACAGAAGCAGAAGACATATGTTTATACACGCGTACACAGTGGTTCTTGTGGGTCTGTGAAACAATGTGAAATGCTGTGAGAAAATGGCAAAGAGGTTGAGCTATGAGTAGGAATGAGGAAAGAATGAAATTAAACAAGACACTAAAGGAGTGCGTGTTTCATTACGGAGGAGCAAGGTCAATGTCTCTTAGTACACTCTAAAGGCCTATGCTGAAAAAGCTGGGCTTTCTCAAGTTCATTTTCAACACACATGCATATTCACGCACCCTCTCTCACACGCAGTTTCTTTACAAAGCCTTTAGTCTGTAAACCAAAGCAAGTTCTCAAAAAAACCTTCCAACAACACCCAGAGATGATTGATAATTCCGACCTGGCCATAAAACTACTCATTTCCTCAACGCTGTGTTCAATCAGATCAGATATCCGTTAACTAACAGGCTTATCGAGTCTCTAATCTCCTGACCTCGAACACACGAGCACACTGACATAATCATTTCAGAAAATATGGTCACCCCGAGTAGACTTATTACACACACTGGGGCAGGTAACGAATTAAAACTAATCTGTCAATGTTTTTTTCCTTTCATACCAGTCAATGTACCAGGTTTCAAAACTCCACATAATCAGGCTGTGTCAGAAAACAGTGGGCTAAAAACCCATAATCCCATTACCAAATGCTGGCATAGACAGGGCATTATTCCCTAAGAAAGGTTTAAATAATTGATCCAGGCAGGAATGCAGTACAATGCAGTAACAACAGGTCGTTGATTAAAGCAGCACAGAAAGGACAAGCAAGTAAGTGACTGGCTGCCAGATCAAGAGATAAAACAATACCATTATTTCCTTAATCATGGAACAGAGACTCAGACATAAGCCCACTACGATACTGAACTTTCATGCACACCAATAAACTCAAGAGTGAGATGGTGGGTCCAACCAAATGCTGGTAACACACATTTGGGGGTGTGTTTTTCTGTCTTACCTGCTTCAGGTCTTCCTGACTGCTTGCTTAAACTCAAAACCTACGTTTTTAAAAATCTCTGCTAAGCTCACAAAGTGATGATACATCAGTCTTTATCATTTAGACCATATTATGTTTTCATATGACTTTAAACAAAGGATTCCTGGTTCACCCTTTTTCATTAATGCATTCTGGAATTTTCAAAAGGTTTTGTTTAGTTCTTTATTTAGGTTTAATTATTTTAATTTCAAAACTGTGACCACACAATTAACCATCAGAAACATCTTGCAGACTACTTGACTACTAATAGAGGCCATAGTGACAGTCCTACGTTTCATAAGCATGATACTGAATGTATGTTCCTACAATCACAAATGTTCTACGAACTTGAAAGAAAGAAAATGCAGTAAAAATGCCACTACTGTGCAACAATGGACTGTAACTACTGTTCTCAAGGCACTTTATAAACATTGCTCAACCACTCTAGTTTGGGAAGACAGTCTGAATTGTGGACTGTGAGAGTGAAGGAATATGAGGAATTGTTCCCATTCTGAGATGGCTGTGGGTGCATCATTCATAAAACAATCTGAGGTGAAAAAATGAATGTCAGCCACAACACTCCACCTGTGGGACCCCTCCTCACCGCCTGTAAGACTCTAGCATTAATATAATAGAAGCCTTGGGGCAGAATTGCACAAACAACACAACCAGGGAGCATTCCTGCAGTGATTTGAGGCTGGCCACATTTATTGTGACCCTCCAGTTGTAAACACCCAAATGCTGCTTTCAGGAAATGCCACAACAACACTGCATGCGTGCACAAAAATAATGTAATATAGAATATGAATCATATACTGCATCACTAGTTAATTGATGAGGTTTGCATGTCGTCTATGCTGGATATGCATATGACCGGTGGCTGACAAACTATAACACCACAAGTATTTCGACGATTATGCCTCCTTAGACAAGTTCATTTCTAATATACTGCTGCTCACATCTGCACCAGCCCACCTCCAAGCACAGATGCATATAAAGCAGCTGGAGCGTCTCATCCTGATGCAGCTCAGTGATGCAGGACAAGAAAGGCAGCCATACCCTTCAGAGCCATGTACACGCCACCACGGGAGAATTTTCTCTTGCATTAAAGCAGGTATTTGCCTCAGTTATGGAAAAGAAAGCCCCAGGCTCTGGCTGCTGCGCTTCAGAGAAGGAAAAGGAGCAGCCAAGACTCACTCTCTCTCCAGCCTTTCCCTCTCAGTGCATTAGGTAACGACAGGGTCGATTTCACTTACATAAGAAAGACTGTTTGCTGTGGGAGATGGTCGTGGAAGGAAGACAGAGGGTTTAAAAGCAGGAGTAGATGCTTGTTACCTGAGTGCATAAGTGTCGGTGCCCTCCTCTCCTGCTTCTCTCCACTCTTCACCAAACTTACTGCAGCTAGCCGGGCAGCTAGCAGCCCCCTCGAGAACCCGTTTCCTGAAGCACGTCCTCCACAGACTACTCGCCTCCACAGACGAGTCGTGGAACCTAAGTCATGCTCCACCTCACAAAACAAGCCTGGTTTCGTTAATATTTATTCTGTTATTACCTTTTTTTTCACTGCACAGCCCTGCAAGCTTCAGCTAGCTAGTGACGCCGTCGCAGTCTTAGCCCCGCCCCCGACCGCACGCCCCTCTGCTCGCCACGCCCCCTAGCAACAAAGACACGAGCCTGAAAAACAACAGTTCAGCTCCTCAGCTCCCCCTGAAAAACAGGTGTGTCCCAATACTTTTTTGTCCATATAGCGTTTGTCTTTAGGGACACAAACTGTATTATTTTGTCAAAAGTCAAAACCAAAATGTTTTAAAGCTCCTTTTTGCAGCTGTAGCTCGTTTAAAGACACGTCGGCGCGTTGTGAAGCTCATTTTACATGCTTGTAGCCTATTAAAATGGCAAAAATGATCCCCCCATAACAAGAAGATTTAATGGACGGAAGCCAAAGCACTCAACTAGGCTTTACAACAGAATCCACGTGTACATTTTAAACCTATATACACACACACACACACACACACACCTTTTTATTTCATTTATTTTAAAGAAACATCCCTATAATGTACACGTACATTTTTTTTTCAAAAGTACCATTTAATGTGGTGCGTTTTATATGATACTTTAGTGTGCTGTCATTAAACTGAAGTGTATACTAGTCATTTCCTATGTGTAATTTAAGTGTGTACAAGTAATATGTTGTGCTTAAATGTGCTATAAGGAAATACTTGGTTAGGTGTTTTTTTAACATGCTGTTAAAAAAGTGTTCTTACACAGAAGTCAACTTAATTCTGATGTCAGTTTAATCTTTAAATCAAAATTATAAACAAAAATCTTTTAAATGCTTTAGTATTTTATAAGGAAATACACTTGAATGTATTTCTTAACATAAACAATAACTCATTCTCCTCTAAATAAACAACTCACAGTTTCTCTGCAGATAGCCCTATATTTATTATATACTGCACACTGCCTGTTCTGCTGCTGATTTGCACAATTATATCTCTATATATATCAATTATACCTCTAGTTTGCCTTTTACCGCACAAAACTCTCTGCTGCTGGAAGACTAGTACTGCGACCATTGTCTGCTCTGTATGTTGTGTAGTCTTGTTGTTTTGTTGATCTTGTGTTTTTCTTGTACTCTCTTGCTGTTTGCACTCTGTGTATTTTGCCCTGTCTGCACTTGTAGTCTTGTGATGTTTCTATTTCTGTTCTTGTGTTGCATCATGGTCTTGGAAGCGCATTGTTTTGTTTCATTGTATGTATATGGTTGAAATGGTTGACAGTGAACCTACTTGACTTGACTTAAAATATATTATGTCAATGGACCCAGTGTAGCAGAAAAAGTGTCCTAGCGATTGCTTTAGTTGCTCTAGTTTTAAACAGACAAGTGTATGTTGTACGTATGTGATGCAGCTGTTTGGGAATGGGCTGATTTCGGGTTTTGCATAAGCTTGGCTGGGTACATTTTAACTTCACACTCCCAAGTTAGTTGGAACAGGCTGTGCCAAAATTTATGATTTTAAATCATTTGTAAAAAATTATATGGGAAGTATAAATTACAGACACTAACGTACTGTATCCTAAATCTGTAAACTTAATTAAAATTTGTTGGGGAGAGGGCAGAACTACATGCATACACATTGTAATAGTTTTATTATGTTTTAAATACACTTAATTTGTCAGAGAATACAGCTCTATTGCTCCACGGCGTGATGCTGGTAGGGTTTACACAATGCTGGCTATAATAGAAGGGTGTCAGAGCACACAATGCAGCTGAAGGTCAGTCAGAGTGCTCATGTGGACCCCTGTCCGAAAGTGCCTACAATTGTCATGTGAGCATCAGAATTGGGTGCATGTGCGTGACTTACCTGCGGAGAAGTTGACACCAGGATACACTATGGGAATAGACAAGCTGGTGGCAGCCTTTGACCTAAGTACATCCCTTCATGCCGATGGTATTTCCTGATGGCAGTGAGCTCTTTCAGAAGAATAATGGGCCCTGTCACACTGCTAGGAATGGGTATGACAACCATTCCATGCCAGTGTCTGTTAAATTCCTACACAAACACCTCATTCTGCTTTATGAGGTACTGATTACTGCAGGGAACCTCAACCTTTTAGAAACTGAGAGCTACTTCTTGGGTACCAATTAATGCGAAGGTCTACCAGTTTGATACACACTTCTTCTGAAATAACTGAAATAACTTCTGAAATAACTAATTTGCTCATTTTTTAATTATATCTTATTATTAATAATGAATGATATTCATCTATGTGAAGACACTGATAATGTTAATGATTTCTCACAATATTCATCAACAATGATTTAACAAAGTAGGAAACAGATAGATATCAATATGCAACTCTTTATTTTTATAAATCTCTGCAAGTGTTTACATTTTCAAATGATCACTTCTGCAACATTTTCACTAGCCTCTAAGGTTGTCAAAAAATTATTTTCAGATACTTATCGATACTAAAATTTAGTAATGAGTTTGATATCAATTAGCACTGGTATCGATACTTAAATGCCAGTTTTGCATCTGCTGGTTCATGGAAATCGCTGGCAGACTACAATAATTTTTTAACAGGCAATGCTACGGGCAGCCCCTCTCCCGGCTACCTGGAGGACCCAATGTTTACATGACAGCCCTGTGGCTCGGCTGGGGAACAACAAAGCACCTCAGAATTTTACATGGACCCCCAGCTCCCCCAGACCTATCCAACATGGCCAGTGGTGAAGCTCTCCTCCCCGCAGAACCGGCACGTCGGTCCCGAGAGCTCAGACTTTCCGAGGCTTGCCATGCCTATAGATCTCTGTGAGATCTTTCCAACAAGGCCTTCTTTGCCACTTAGCCCATGGTAATCCGGAGTTATCCACCCAAAACCTTCTCCCATTGTTCTCTACAGAGGGAAAAATAGCGTCGTGTGCCTTTAAAGTTCTGAGTCGGCTAATAATAATACATTTAATTTATGAAGCGCTTTTCAAAATACCCTAAGACGCTGTACAATTTTGAGTAGAGAAAGAAAACAGCATTTTGTGTATGTGTGTGTGCATGCCAACAAGTCACATGTTCCAAATAGGCGCAATTACAGATCTTAGTGTGTCTGTTTCACTGTATCATTTATTAGGCCTCTTTACACTGCTGTATGTGATCCACCCTCCTTGTACAGCCCCACACTAACATGGCACCTCCCTGTCAGTGTCACTGTTGAGAACGATTCACCACTCAACTCACACCTATTCCCTGGTGTTCCTTTGAATGTCCTGACCATTGATGAATGGGATAAATAGGACTAAGACATGATCAAGAGAAGCAGATGACCTAGTCTGTAATTGTAAACAACAAACTGCACCTAATAAAGCTACCCATGCTGTTTTTGAAACCAAGCTGTTTCGTTGGTGCAATTAGCAGACGCTTTTATCCAAAGGGACTTCCATTCCCTAACTACAGGGGGCAGTCTCCCTGAAGCAATTTGTGTCTTACTCAGGAACCCAGTGGTAGTAAGCTGAAAGTAGGATTTGAACCCATGACCTCTTGGTCCAAAGGCAAGTATTAGTGATGGGAAGTTCGGCTCTTTTCAGAGAGCCGGCTCTTGTGACTCAACTCCCAAAGAAGAGCCGGTTCTTTCGGCTCCCAAATGGCTCTTAGTTGAGCATCATCTGTAGCCTCGTATTTTAGCCTAACTTGGCAAATATGAATGCTTTGTGTGTTGATAAACTCTTTTGCAAGTAGTGTATTTATGTGAAGCCTCATAATTCCCTAATTCTATGTATTTGTTCTGTTACAAAAGCAGGCATTCTTTTTTTAATAATTTAATCAAACTTTTAATTTTAACACGGTAAACAAATCCACAGAAACAAACAGTGTGTCCTCAGTGCAGGACACACAGTATGTCCTCAGTGCAGGCTGACGTTAAGAAAATCAAATGCCTCAGGTTGGATGGGCTGATGCGGTTTCTCCTCAGTTAGCATCTGCAGACCTGACTGTCACGTCTCTTGTCTTCTCTGTTTTCACATAATGGTATGATCCTATATGCTTACATGTGATTGCTGCCAAAGAGCAGCGAAAGGAAATAAAGTGGGGAGCCGGCTCTCATTCACTTCTGATTCACTACAAAGCATCGGCTCTTAGAGCCACTGCTTTTGCTCATGACACATCACTAGCAAGTATCCTACCCACTAGACCACCACCCCCCCATGCTTACTGAAGACATTCTTTTATTGAAAATGGAAATATTGCTGCATTTTAATGAAATGAGCCGAAATTGCACTGTCAGACTTCCACTTCATTTTTCGCCCAAGGAGCAAAAACATCTGGGAGTACAGATCATACAACACAATGAACATAACTGAAAAATAAATCAATAAAAAGTACCCAACATTAAATAAAATAATAAAGATGTATAAAAGGTAAAATACATTGCAAATGTGAATTTAAAAGAAATGTTCAAGCGTTTCATTATTCTTATTATTGTTTCATTTTTATTTGTGATAGAAAGGCCCCTGAGGAACAGAGCGAGAGACGTGGCGAAGCGCCGGGGTATTGAAAGCAGCAGAAAAAGGGCTCACGACTCCCTAAGGCGAGAGCTAAGTCTGAGTCAGTGTGAGAGTGTGTGTGTGCGAGAGTTGGGCAGTAGAGCCGGCTATTCACAGCCACAGAGACTAACTGAATGGACAAAGCTCAGTGATGAAAAGCGGCCTGTGGTTCAGTGCGCGTACACCAGGCGGCGGCCTTGTCAGCTGCAGGAGCCGCGCAGAGCAGCCTGCCAAGAACTTGCATAACAGAAATCCTGTTTGTGTGATAAGCCTTATGTGAAACAGCACCATAAAAATGATATAGCCAGAACCTCACATAACCACTGTAGATGCTGAGGCTGCGGAATACAATTTCCTATTAGTTTCCAGCCAGAGGCAATTCTTTTTAGTCAATGTCTGCTTCATAAATGAAAAATCCAGTTCTTAACTATTCCATTAGGGCCACACTATAAACACAGACATTAGCACTGTATACTTGTGTGAGAAAAGTTTAGTTTCTTTAAGTTCTAGCTGAAAGTTTTATTTCCTTCATTATAGGAGATGAGCCTGCCCTGCTTCAGCACTGCCTGTGTGTGTGTGTGTGTGTGTCTGTCTGTGTGTGTAGGAGTGTAAATCAGCATGGGGTGTTTTTGTTGGTGGTGCTATGCATAGCGTTGTGCCATAAAACACCTACACAGTGAAAAAAAAAAAAGAAAGACTACCCTTCTGCTCATGACATTTTACACATCTACATCTAGTTTGCAGTAATTATGCCCTCTCTCCTCTAGGCAAACAATAAACAGTCAAAGAGGGGAAGCTGGAGCATTTAAAGGAATATAAACGGACACATTTGCATATGAAGGAAAAAACCCTGAGAATTCTGAATCTGCATTGTTTTGTCTTGAAGCCAAAAAAAAAGTGACTTGAAATCACTAATAATAAAACAGAACTACACACACAGACACATATAAAGGCTTCATACAATGTCCTGTATACACTGGTGTCAATGTAAATTTACCTTATAAGGTTCTCGACATTTACTTACTAACTGACGGTATATTACTTTCACTAAGTATTAAGCCATACACCCTACTGACAATTTTATTTTGACTGGAAAAATGAGCTTATACTTCATTGAATCATTATTATTGTCATTTCTTATCACTTCTGACATTCCAAAATGTACATATTTCAAAACAAAGGCATAATGGGTTCTTTGCATGATGCCATAGAAGAAGCATGGGTCGCCTTAAAACCTTTTTATCTGTAGAGAACTTTGCTTGTAAATGAGATGTGAAGATAATATGAGTGTGGAGACCCATTTAATGGTATAACGAATGGTATAAAGTCTCATGAAGGTTCTTGGAAAAACATACATTATGTGAAGGTTCTTCACACTCATTTACAAACCTGGTTTGTTTAGTGGGGAAAAACCTGGTAGCCCTCAAAGAACTCCTTTTTGAAGAATGTATGCAGTTGAATCACCACCTTTAAGTGACTCAGTGTGTTTCTACACCCCTGTTAAGGTAGGCTCTAATCAGATTTTATTTCACACCACAGCCTTAAAGTGGAACAAGATCCAAATAAACCGCCTGTAACATCTGTCTCAGTTGACAGACAGCCTCTCTGGCTGTGCGGCGAAGATGCCGTGTGATGTTTGAGTGACAAGGCCGAGCGGTTGCATGGCAGCAGCAGCACATGCTGGGCGTCCTGAGGCCAGCTGTGGTGCACAATACCTGTCAGAGGGGCTTACCTGCTGACTCTTCCCATATCCATCCGCCCCGAAAAGCAGTCCCACATTGGCCCCATCTCGCTTCCGTCAGTCCGGATGAAGTGAATTTCACTTTGCCGGCTCACACTGAAGATAAATGATATGTACTGGGGTAGACTCGATCTCACAGGGCAAAACATCCTTTTCCAGCAGCCTTCGCTGTTGCACATGAACATCTGTTGCATTTGCACAGAATTTTATCTTACATTCAAAACACTGTATTTGAAATGTAAATATGTATGCAGTTTTGCATAAATGCTCATGAATATTAATCACACTGTAATCATCTGCAGTGTTTGTAATAATAATACTACCCTCCAGACAAAGTGTGTGTTGATGCAACAGCGCCTACCAATTTATTTTCAGTGAAAATGTTAATGTCTTTTTGTTGTGAATTTGTGGTACAAGAGTATGAGGCGTAGCAACGGTCCTGGGTTTTTTTTTTTACAAATTTTTCAGTGCTATGGAGAGTAGATGAGTAGAGTGAGAAGCTTATTTATTTTTCTTACCAACAGGTTTTTGCCTACAGTTTGACTTGATATTGCAAAATACAGACATGCTTTCCTGAAATAATAATTCAACATATTAAAGTAAAAATGTACTTTGCTTAAAATAAGAACTATTTTCTCAAAATATTGGCTTAATTCCTTTCTTGAAATTGTAAAACTAAATTATAGTTGACACGGTACCTCTAATTTTTGAGAGGTTAAATCTTCATTTTTGAAATGCTAAGTTAACATTTCAAGAAAATGCGATTAGCTCAAGGAACCAAGTCAACATTTTGAGAAAATAAGATACTATGTCAATATTTTGATATACTGCTGCCAGAAACAGAGAAGGAGAGAAAAAAACAGGGCATTTTTTTCTCTGCTATTTGGCAGGAATGGGCTCCCTTAGGTGAGAATGGTCCACCACTCAGAAATATCCAGCCAAGAACAGCTCTGTATTCAGAAAACGGACCATTATTGAAGGGCCAGAGGATGACAGACACAGATTGTGCATCAACAGATGGGCTGCCGTCTCAAACTGTACACCACTAACTGGTGACTGGTGAGTGTAATCATCCCTTCAGTGTGCAGATCACAATGTCGGCATATAAACAAAGCTCAAGTCTTGCAACAGATACACATTATCGGCCTCTGATGCTCTTTTTAGCCTTCAGCACTTCTGAGTGGAAAATTATATTATGAATAACAACAGAATTGTAAATGCTGTACAATGTCTGTCTGGAAAAAAAAACTGCAGGTGCATTTTATGTTCACTGGTGTACAAAGACTAGAAACATACCCTCAAAAGGTACAGTGGTCTTAAGGTTTTCGCAAAAAAAACATCAATTTTGAACCATTTCATAACATTTCCTTTAGTCATAACACTACATTCCAAACACTGCTCAAAAAATGTCAAGACAGAGGATATGTCAACTTAAACGATGCAACGTTGCGCAATTAAGAAACTGAAGTCTCATGATGGGTAGCATCCTAGCGACAATATGACACTTTTCTTCTGTTTGTTATTTTGAAGTCAAACTACACCCATCCGTGAGCAAGCCAGCAACAGACCAGGAAAAGTATATAGAGATATGCAAGCTCAAACAGGGCCTCATCACTCCCAGGCATATACACCCATTGTGTGTATATTATGAAGTCGTAGGTTTGGAGATGTTCCACTGCCA
>JBBJLR010000029.1:11520488-11538374 GCA_037577145.1 Brachypetersius gabonensis
TGCATGAGTGTGTGTGTGTGTGTGTGTGTGTGTGTGTGTGTGTGTGTGTGTGTGTGCCTGGAGGCAGTCGGAGACTGAGAGGATGTGAGGAGAGCAGGTGGAAATATGAGAACTCTGCTCTGTAGTACACACTGAGATAACAACCCCAAAGCACGCAGATCACAACCCAATTCCACCCTAAATGCAACAGCACACAGCATCTTTACCCAGCGGTAGGACTGAAAGACAAAAAGTTTTCTTCCAAAATCACAATTTAATTTAAGCTTTCCATCACCCACAGCAGGTTTTAAGTGAGGAAATGTAACACAGTAACACAGGGTTTGTGAACAGCCAGTAGATGAGATCAAAATGAGGCAACCATGACGACATGACAACAGAAAAACAAGTAACATGGCATCTGGCACACTCTATAAAGAACTGATTAAAATGTACAGGAAATATCCCAAAGCAATCGACTATTGCTTGAATAAAGAAGCATACAGTAAAAAATGGTTTATTCTGGGATACACAGATCTGGTTTCTTGTCAAAAAAGTTAAAACATAAGGTTTGCAGTACCTTATCTGTAAAAATGTATGAAATTAATAGAAAAGCATGGGAAAGTGACAGTCTTGAGTAGCCTGTCTCTGAATATTGTAGTGACAGATGGAGCCTCATAGCATTAGTTTTGTTAGTTTCTATTCACTTGCTTTAATTTTGTGTTTTGTCATCCCATAATGTAATGAACAGTTAATGCAGTCTTTGATTTAACGACTATTGTATGTGTAAAGAAAGGGTACATATCCAATGGTTGATTTAAGTTTTACTGATTTTAATGGAAGATTTGGCAGAAAAATGTTGAAGTACAAAGTAATTTACTGTAATAACACAACAACATATTCTGTAAATTTAAACTACAAATTACCTGCTGGAAATTTAGTGTACTGGCATCGGTCCAGCCTGTAATTTACTGTCAAATTAATTTTTCTTTTGTTTTTGTAACAGTGCACTACATTCAGTGACTGAACCAAAACGCTTGAATTGATGGACATCTTTGCAAAGAAAAAAAAAAAATCCTCACAGGTCTGATTGTTAATTTATAGAAAAGAACAGCAATCATTCAATCATCAATTTATCATATCATTTGTATCATACATAGCAATAATCTACCTAATAGGTCATAGGTCCACCAGTGACACAGTGACACTGATATGGAAGTGTGAGGTGCAAAGGATGCTGCAATATCAGTGTTACTGTTTAGAACAGATTCCTCTTTAGAACGAACCTTAGGAATGACAACTTACATAAAGATGGAGGATGAAAAATACACATTGTGGCTACACTACACCAGCAAGGTGTTATAGCATATCAATTTAGATAAAAAAAGAATGAAGTGATGAATAGAATTAAATATTATGTGATAAAATATATACTTATGTTGATCATTCATTTTAGCAGTTGACTCCCAAAAATACTGTGCATCACTAGTAAATGAAACACTTTTAGGAAGATTTTTGTTGAATAAATGGGAAAATGAGTCAGGATTTCATTCTAAAATACCAGACTTTGATCTAACTAGCCTTTAGTATTTCCATAGAAATGATGACTGTTATCTACCCAAATGTTGCACTGTGAATTCAGCGTTTGTCTTGTTAACAAGTTTTTTTCCTTTAGGGTGGTCTTTTTAAATGTGAGGTGTCATCTCGTGCTTAAAAGAAGCAAGATGTGCTTCTTGTGGGGCATTTGATTGACAAGTAGGTAAATACAACACAGCAATTTGAGAGAAAATGAAAGACAGAGATGAGTGATAAATCTTTCAAAACTGACACATTTAATAATAAATAGCTAACTCCTTTTCACTCTCAGACAATGGAAATCTGTGTGTGTGATACTGAACAGCTCCAGGTGTTTGAAAACAGCAAAAAATAGCTTTTCTTCCATGTTGGATGAGTGACTAAGCAGAGAGAAATCATTCTCTATATCGACTGGTCAGCTGTGATGATGCAGAGGGTCTTTTATGGTTCAAAAGAAAAGTTTTTAACTCAAAAGTGTTTCGCTTGTGTTATTATATAGACTGCAATACTAGGGTCTTAAATTATAACTTGAACTTGAACCCGAGGCTTAAATTAATCCCTTCAACCCTGGGCTTAATATTCAGTTAATATATATTCATGTTTTTTATCTGAATGATTGATGTTAGCTTTGTTAATATAGTAGAATTTCTTTATAGTGATGTTGTCTTTGTATCATGTGATAGGGGAGTTCTAGCATATGGTTGGAATTGGAGATGACCAAACTGAGCAGAAAATCAATGGAAATCCAAAATTTGACCAAACTTGCACAACTGTATATATACACAAATATCCTACATGTACAGCCAGCCAGACAGCTCTTGTGGGGTCTCTCGGCGGAGGACAGCGTGGAGAATCATCTTCCGCTGCTTCTCGTGCCGGAGTGAGAGCAGGAGTGTGTGTGCAGTCACGGGTCTTACGCTCCCTCCTCTCGCAGCGTAATGGAGGATTTAGATAATCGCATTACACCCCATTAAATACAACGCCACCGATAACACTGGCCTCACAATCAAAGGCGCAATGGAGGCAAATGGGGGGAGCGCTTCTTACCCCCCTTAAGCCCAGGGGATCATATTCAATCCAATACATTTTCAGATGAATAACTGACACAAGACGTTCATACAGAAGTGGACAGGGCTGTTGGAGAGGGTGAGTGGACCACAATAGTAATGTGTAGTCAACAATAGGTGACTTAGACTTACTTATTTTAGAGTTAATAGTGTTAAAAACTACAAGCATATGTTGCAACACTGAAAAGTCCAATAAGCAACAAACATAAATGAAATCGACATTAGGCACAGTAACACTGAAGATGTTGCCTAAAATGCTTGAAAAACGATGTTAGTTGATAGACGATGGATAAGACTTTGCTCCACTCTGATCCTGGGCAAGACAGATTTGGCCTAAGGGATGAACTCTGAACAAAGAAATAATGGCCAAGTGACTTGAAAGGGCATCTCGCTTAGAACTATTCATCTGTTAAAAGAGGAGCAGGTTTTCTAGTTATCAGCCAGTGTGGCCTTGAGTAGAATATGTGGTATATTTCTAAATCAGAACAATTCGTGACTTTATATGACTATGAAAACCAAATGTGACTTTATGTGAAGTTCATTTTGGTGCAGCAGTTATTTTGTGTATCTATGAAGATTCTACAAAGCAATATCTTCATGGTATGCAGATATACAGGCTACAAACAGTGAGTAATGTAAATGCTGTATATCCAGGCTGTCCATCTTCAGTCCTGGAATGCAGCTTAGCGATTTTCCTGTTCTACACACACATACCAAAGCTGAGATTCCACTGACGGGTTCAATTAAATATATCCGCAGGACCAGGACTGGCCACCCCTGGTGTACATTTTTCAATTTGACAGAAATTGTTCTCCTCTGATTCCTAATTGGAGCTTTATCTTAATTTTTAAAAATCCATGCTTTGCCTATTAATTAGAAAGCCGCCACTCGCATTACAGTGCTCCTGGCTGAGCCTTCAGTCAGTCCCAAGCAACATGCTGAACATAACCTTCCATACATGAACAATAGCTCTCTCCTGGTACAGTAATTCCTGGAGTGGTAGAATGCCACCTGCTTTGTTGTTGTGCCCCTGGCTCAGGCTCCGGCGGTGGGAGCTGTGCCGGGATAGCCGCGAGGGACTGTGCCATTGTGATGGATCTCTGGGCTCTGATGCAGCAGCTCCTGGAGGAGATGCTCTTTCACTGTGACCTTATTTACCTCAGCCCGGGGAGCTGGAGCTGGACCATCTCTACTCTCCTTACACACACACACATAGGCATACAAACACACACACACACACACATGCACACCTACACACACACACGCACACACACACACTCACACATGTACATACACACACACACACACATACACACACACTCACACACAAACAAACACACACACAGACACTCTTATTGAATTCCCTCTCTGGTCCACGAGCTTTGATAAGGGCACCTGTCCACTCCAGGTCCAATCACCACACAATAAAACACGTGATGCCATGTTGGATGATTCTAGGCTCTTGCTTGGACTCTTTAGTGAAAGAGAATGAATATGCATGTTACAGAGATGAAGCAAGAAAGAAGGAAAGAATGTATGAAAGAAATAAACAAACAAAGAAACAAAGAATGAAAAAGAAAAAAGCAGCTTTTTCTAAAGCTGACCTAAAAGACTAAGTGTTGTACAAGGTGGAAAGAAAGAAAGAAAGAAAGAAAGAAAGGATTAAAAGAAACAAACAAAGACACAAAGAAATGAAAAACATGCAAACAAACTATAAGAAAAAGAAACTTTTTCAAAGGCTCGTCTGATATAGTAAGTGTATGTGTTGTATTCTTGGGGAAGAAAAAGGACGAAAGAAAAAAGAAAGAAAGAGAAGCAAGCAAAAAGGATTAGAAGCTGGCCTGAAATAGTAAGCATATGTGTTATACATATGGGAAAGAAAGAAAAAAACAAAACAAACAAACATAAAGCTTTTTCTGAGGATAGTGTTAAATAGTTAGTGTATGAGTCAAAAAAAAGAAAGAAAGAAAGAAAGAGAAAGAAAGAAAGAAAGAAAGAAAGAAAGAAAGAAAGAAAGAAAGAAAAATGTCAGAGTGTGCACATCCTATTTTGGTCTGAACTCACCCATCTTGAAGAATCAAGCCTTAATGCGTTTTGTTCCTGAGCATTTCTTTCAGAGAGCACATATTCCACAGTGGGCGTCAGATGAACATGGCTTCCACTCAGCTACGCGTATTCTCAAGCAATAACATCGACTTCTGTATTATCAACCCAAGAATACCCGTGGTCGAGACAGGAGCACGAACACGGCCACCGCCCTCCCCCCACCTTCTCTCTCACTCTTATCCATCACTTTTGTTTCATCTCTCTTCACACTTCAAACTCCTCTAGATGGAGGGAGGGCAGGGAGAATGAAGGGCTTGGAAGCAACATCCATGACCTAAAAGAAAAAAGAAAGATATTTGAAAAGGAGGACCTGATCCAAATTCTGAATAAATGAAAACCTAGAAGATGCTTCCAGCCTTTAAAACCTTAATCCAATTTACTTGGCTCATAAACTACTATAAATTATTTAGTACTTACAATAAAGCTAATACGAATGTAATATAAATATTACATAGTTATGACAATGAGGAGGCTCACAGTTCATTGGTGTATTATAAATAATCTAGAATAAATATAAAGGTCAAGAGACACACCGCTCAGGTTCTTAAGAAAAGTACCACACAATGTTATACTATGTTACAAGGTTCTATGAGGTGTCCTAAGGAGGCTGAAAGGTTAAAGCAACATCCTTTAAGCTGCAGTGTATTGGGAATTCTAAATAGTTTGTACTTTACATTGATTGTTCTGGGGCAATTCAAAATGTTTTGGTGTAAAAAATATGTAGCCAAAAGTATGTGGACACCTGGCCATCACACCAGAATGAGTTTGTTGGTCATACCATTCTAAGACCATTAATATGAAGTTGACCCCACCTCTAACAGCATCAACTGTGCCTATTCAGTCAAAAGACCATTTGTGAGGTCAAGCACACATGTTGGACAGGAAGGCTTGCCTTGCAATCAGCGTTCAAATTAATCCCAAAGGCATTTAGCTAAAGGAAGTGACTACATGTAGGTCACTGTGCTTTGGAGCCGCACCAGACTCTTCAAATGACTCTATATGGACAAACGTACCCTAACCATTACACCAGCAGAGACTATAATGACAATGTATATAAATACATAGACTTTAATATGGAATTTGTCCCCTTTTGTAACAATAACAGCTTCCACTCTTCTTGGAAGGCTTCCCACAAGATTTTGGAGTGGGAATTTGTACTCATTCATTCGGTAGAGCATTTATGAGGTCAGGCACTGATGTTGGACGAGAAGACCTGGCTCACAATCTCCGTTCCAGTTCATTCCAAAGGTGTTGGATGGGGTTGAGGTCAGGGCTCTGTGTGGCCAGTCAAGTTCTTCCACACCAAACTCATCCAACCATGTCTTTATGGAGCTTGCTTTGTGCACTGGGGCACAGTCATGCTGAAATAGAAAAGAAAGAAAATAGAAAATAAGAGGCCTAGCCCAAACCCTGAAAAACAGGAGTGTACCAATACTTTTGTCCACATATTGTATGACTTAATGGAGCTCATTTTATGTGCAGGAGCACAGTCACGCTGGAACAAGCAGCAAAAGCAGCACAGATCTGAAACATTCTTTAGAACTTTAACATGAATGGAAAATACTGCTGTGGGCTGAATAAGAAGAAATATGTAAATGTGTTAGTTGTGTCACATCACAAAAACTTTGATTTGAAAACAAGCTAAGTAGCTTTGTTTCGATATATGTATTTATTCCCACCAAGTGAAGATATGGGGCCTTTAATATATAGAAATACACCTTATTGCAATATATAGCTTTATATTTGCAATACTAATATTTTGTGCAACGCTATTAGCAGTTTTGGGAGGCATGGCTACTATGGTATAATTGGTATGGTATAAATGGTATAAATCTTACAGTATGGTATCACAGTAATGTGAATTTATTTTTTTACATAGGAAACACATGTTTCTAGGTTAACAGTGACTTACTTCATTACAAATGACTATATTTAATATCGCAAGTATATATTTTATCTAAAAAAAACTGGAGTTGAACTGGAAAAATATTGCAAAAACATTATTTCAAGTCAAAATATGCTTAAATTCTCCTGGACTGAGTACATGCTGCCTCCACATTTGAGGAAAGGTCCCTGCATAATTAACCCATAACTGCGATTGTTACTTCTATCCAGCATTTGCTTTTTCATTCATATGCAGGGCAAAGTGAAAACGCTAATTCCAGCGAGGTCTGGGCATTTGTCCGACTCTTATGTTGTTCAAAAGACCCTGCTGGTCGACGACCTTGCCTCTAATGGCTTGTTTTTGTGTACCTTTCCTGCTGTGTAACTCTCTCTATGTCTGTGTGGGTGCATGTGTGCTTGCTGTCTGTTCATCAGTGTTTGTGCTGTTTGTGATGTGTCCAAATGTTTCATGCCAGTATTGCAGAATTTTAAACAGTATGAACTGGATGAACCAGTATACAGCTCTCACCAAATCCCTGGAATTGCTGTAGCATTGACATAACCCATCACTGGAACTAAGGGATTTACCCCAAAAACAAAAAATCAACAGACCATCATCCCTCCAACTAACTTCAGTGTAAGTGCTGCGCATTCCAGAAGCAGCATTCTCCTTGCATCCATCAAACCAGGATTCACCCATCAGTCTGACAGATGCGTGATTCATCACTCTGGAGGACATGTTTCTACTACTCCAGAGTCCACTGGTAGTGTGCTTTACACCTTTCCAGCCGACCTTTGGTATTGCATATAGTGGTCTTGGGCTTGTGCCCAGATGCTCATCTACGGAAAGACAGTTTTTGGAGCTCTGTAGAGAATGATTCAACAGAGGGATCACTGTGCTTCAGTACTTGTAGTTTCCACTCTGTGAGTTTCATGGTCTACCGCTTTCTGGCTGAGCTGTTATTCTTCGTAGACGCTTTCATTTCACTTACAATTGACCTGGACAGGTCTAGCAGGGCAGAAATTGCACAAACCGATTTGTGGCAAAGGTGGCATCCTATGACATGGCCACATTCAAAGTCACTGAGCTCTACTATGACACATTCAACTGCTAATGCGAGACAGCAGAGCCATATGCTTGATTTTACACACCTGCAGACAATAAGCAAGGTTAAAAGAAAAAACAATTCAATTATCACAGAGGTGTCCACATACCTTTGGTAGTGTATACAATACAACGGTTAAAAAATGGTTATAATGCAAATGGCATAACTTTTTTAATTTGACCAAAAAGTAGATACAATACTGTGAATAAACTATAACCCATTCTAAAATTCCACTATTGATTTGGCTGGTAGACAATCATGGCAAGTGCAACAAATAATAAAATCCTAGGCTTCAGACAATTCTTTCTACTTTCAAATAATAAAATTAAAAATGATTTTTGCAAAAATCACAATGCACACAAAAATGCACACAGTAAAGTGTTTCTGTGGGTGATCAGATTGATCAAAGTATTTGTGTAACAACAAAATTATTTTGATCAAAATAATGTAGCCAGACTCTGAGTGGTACCCAGTTGCCCTATCAGTGGGAGAGTGACAGTTTGGTCCATCAAAGAAGGCATAATTGGCCTTGCTCTCTCTGGGTGGGTAGGATGCAAGTGCCTCCCGGATGATATAAAAGACCTGGCAGTTTGTGTTCTCCTCCAAGCCTGTTGAGCTGTCCAATGAGTTTGAAAAGAACCGGTGTCTTAGAGGAAACATCCTCCAGCTAGTAGCATTGTGTAATTTGAGGAAATTTAGATAATGGGTGGGAATTGGCCATGAGTAAGTGAAGGGTAGGTGTAAAAACGAATAATAATAAACAACGCAGCTCAACCCTTATCAAGGCATGGGTCATGTTTTTCGAATAATCAAATTATTATAGTTTTATAGTTTTTTTTATAGTTTAAGTTGGTCTTTCATGTTCTTTTGAACAATCACCTATTAAATGATATATATAACAGTTTTTTAGTTCTCTGGCACCACTGCAAAAACTAAAAACATATATATCAATATATCATATATATCAAACATGTCAACATGCACAATTTTTAATCATATCACATTAGAAATTTATGAGTGTGTTTTAGAAAAGCATATCGTAGTATGTTGCGGTACAACAACAATACTGCTCCTTATGTTGCAGCCCTAGTTGCAGGGCTGCCACTTCCACTGCATTCCCTTATTATAGAGTGGGATGTATGGGAGTGTGCGAGTGGGGATTGGAATGTGGCCACCTACTACCAGCAGAGCTGATGAGGAGAGCACTCTGCCTCCCCCACTCAACATGATGCCAGCCTGGCACAGTCGGGCACCACAGCAGCCTCTCGTGGGCAGAGAGAGGGAGAGAGGAAAATAGAGAGAGAGAGAGAGAGAGAGAGAGAGAAAATGAGAAGCTTCAGGCAAGATCTAAATTCTGCCGCATATTTAACCACTGCACAAGTAAAGTTGTGCCATCCAGAACTCAATGTTTGTGACTATCATAACCCCAGGCATTGTCAACAACTATTCTGGCATTTAGCAGTGAGTGTGGCTCACACACAACCTCACACATCACACACTCAAACACACACACACGTGCGAGGCAGGCACACGCACTTTTCAGGCTGCTGCCCGTCCAGCAGAGCTGGGAGTTGCGGGATACACAGACGCCACACTGTCGAGAGTGAGAGCCGACAGAAAAGGGGAAAAATAGTTGGATGAGAGAAAGATTGGCACATTCTCCCAGACATCATGCCCATTCTGACTTGCCCCAGCTGATCTAATTTTTCTGAAGAATACATGTAGGTCTCCTTCATTCATCTGAAAATAAATGCACAGAATAAAGGGGGGAGAGAGAGAGAGAGAGAGAGAGAAAGAGAGAGAAAGAAAGAGAGAGAGAAACAGTGTGAGAGACAGAGAGAGTGAGAGAGAGAGCGAGAGAGAGAGAGGGAGAAACCTTTCCCATACAATCCTTCAAAGCTAAAATCTCAAACCATGAAAACAGGCAGAACTTGAAAAGGAGCCAGCTCGTGTATGTTCTGAACACCAACGAAGAAAGCATACCTTTTAAAAAGGTTGGATTTCTACACGAGGCACCCCGGCAAAAGAAAAAGCCACATTGAAGGCAGAACAAAAAAAACCCTGTCAACCTCTTTGTAATGCTGAGTGGTAGATCCCCTTTACCCTTCTCTGTCTCGCTCTCCCTCAGTCTCTCAGTATAAGCTGTGTTACGACAGAAGAAAGCTAGATTTGAGCTGTAGGCTAAGCCTAAATGAGTTGCTAGTTAACTGCTGCAAATGTGGCAACTCGAAGCCCCGGTCGAGTAAACAGCTTCTGGGGACTTTTCAGCTAAATGACTAAACAGCTACATAGCCTCAGCTAACTAGCTACAACAGTACAGGCCATAATGTTGGAGCCAAACTCAAAACCAAATTAGCAGAAGAACAGTCCATCCTGTGAGCAGCAGTTTACCCAAAGGACACAAAAACAAAAATCATTTAGACTCCTGTAATTGTGAAACCACATGAGTGATGGTAGATTAAACTGTTTAAACTGAGACCATGTATTTCATACTAAAATGCAGTTCCAGGTGACCAAACATGATCTCAGCTATGCACAGAAAAACTTCAACAATTTGTTAAACTGCAGAGACCGGTTCTCCGGGTTTTGGTAGGTACTAAGCACTGCATACTGGAAACACCCCACAAGATATGCTGTCATCATAATTTGGCTCTTGCCCATTTTTCCTACCTGTAGTTTTAATATCATGGCTGATTGGTGTATGTTTATTACAGTAAATGCTCAACACCTATCATCTTCTTTATGCCCATTTTAATACATCAGACTCAGAATCAGAAAACATTACTTATCCCAGAGAAAACTGCTTAATCGGTGCTAGGAAACTGCTACATTTATGTAAGGCTGTCAATATTACTTCATTATAATCAGTTACTGGATTCAAACAAATAGTTCATTAAAATGTATGTTCTTGGTTAATCAACTAAGTGATTTTAAAGCTGTACTCTGCAGTCTAGAATTTGTCCACACGAGGGAGCTGTTAACACTGTTTTATTTATTGTTTTTCTGTTTTATTTGAGCTTCCTTCGAGATTAATACAGTTTTCGAATTCTGAATTAGCCTCTTAAAAGAGTCTTAAAGTACCACAGGGATGCCTCAGAGTGTTTTAGAATTCTGTGGGGGTCTAACTGGCTAATTACCAATTATTAATGGTCAATTACCAATATAATCTATAGGGAAAGCCCTACTTTATATGTTATAAATGTAACATAGATAGAATAGGACCCGTGTTATGCACTCCTGAATCTAGACATTAAGCCCACAAGGTTAAAGAACAAAATACTCTCTACACTGTATACAATTTAATGATTAAAAGACCAACACATTAGAATACAATCTCATTAATGTATATAATAAATACATACCAAATATGGTTTTGAGGTTTTGAATGACAGTGACAATAGAACAATGGACAAATCTGTGTGTGTGTCTGTGTCTGTACGTCTGTGTGTGTTTAAGGGCCAGACAGAGTACCAGGATCACAGATGCCAGTTTTGCAGCCCAAACGCTCTGCCGCTCCCCACGCTGCATCAATTATTTACTGTGTTTATCTATGCAATTTGATGGCTGCTGCTAAGCAAAGCTCTTCACAAATTGGCTGGAGCTTGAGCTAGAGGCTGAATTCTCTCAAAAAGACCAACACAAAGCATGGGTTCCATCCTGACTTCAGCTGAAGCAAAGAGCCGGCTTTTGTCTAGAGCAACACACAGTCCATGTCAAAAACTACAACATGATACCTGGCTCTATAATCACAGTAGCTACTTGGTTGTAGAGTGGGGAACTTGTTATATATATATATACATGCACATAAGGTGAATGGGACTAAACTGCTAAAACATACAAGTGTGCATATGAATGTGTCAGTGTGTGTGTGTGTGTGTGTGTGTGTGTGTGTGTGTGTGTGTGTGTGTGCCCTGTGATTTACTGGGGGCCTGTCCAGGGTGTTTCTCTGCCTTTCTGGCCCTCTAACTGATGGGATAGGCTCCAACACCACCCGCAACCCTGGCTGAGGATAAGCGGCTGGGATAATGAATGATTGATTATCTCTTTACGGTGCCACCTGTCAGATCATAAAGTTGATGTGGTAGGCAAGCATAAAGATCTGAGCATATTTGACCATATTTGTGATGGGTAGGTTACTGGGTCAGAACATTTGGGTAGGTTACTGGGTCAGATAACAGCTGGTCTTGTGGCATGGCCCCGGTTTACAGTGGTCAGAAGTGACTGGGTCACAGACGCCCTAGGCTGCATGCGGGAAGTGAAGGCTAGCCTGTCTGGTCAGATCTCACAGAAGAGATACTGCAGCACAAATGGCTGTAAATGTCACGGCTGGCTGTGATAGAAAGGCATCAGAACACATGGTGCATCACAGCTTGCTGCTTAGCTGCAGACCAGTCAGAGTGCCCAAGCTGAGCCCTTTCCAATGCCGAAAGTTTACGATGGCCATGTGAGCATCAGAACTGGACAATGGAGCAATGGATGAATCATGTTTTATTTTCATGTGGAAACTGGGTGTGTGCATCACTAACCTGGTGAAGAGATGGTACCATGAGGCACTATGGGAAAAAGACAAACCAGAGGTGGCAGTGTGATGCTCTGGGCAATATTTTGCTGGGAAACCTTGTGGATGTTACTTTGACATGTTTCAGATATAACTAAACCTTGTAGCAGACCAAGTACGCCCTTTCATGACAACACTAATAGCAGTGGTCTTTTTCAAGAGGATAATCTGCCCGGCAACACTGGATTTAGGCCAGTGAGTATAAAATTATATCAGTGTATATAGATAGACAATTGCCCAAAAAGTGTAAAGTTAATGTGAACACTCTTAAATGTTCACATCATTCAAAAAGTGTGTATCTGGACAAGCATCTTGTAAAACTGAAGATTGCTAATTCATCACGAAAATCCATTTCAACTATGGATTTTTAAAATCTGGTTGAATCATGTAATAGTGACAGCCCTAAGAGTATCAGTAATTTGATGTGTCCCCACCCATTTTATTTAAAGGTACTACTGTGCTTTGGCCACCAGGTCAAAATCATCAGAGATAAATTTGTGGGTTTTGTAGTGTTTCCATGCTGATTTCAAATCTGTGTTTAGTTTTTCCCGCACGTACAGTGTTTGTGATGAAGCTAGTTCTGTATTGCATGATAGTTGGTATAATTAGCAAATAATAATCATATGTTAAGTGTTTTTGAAGAAACAGTGGTAGCTGACTGCCACTGATCATTATGCCACAGTGTGGCCTGTCTGACTTCACACTGAAAATATTGAAACTTGTGCTCAGTTATTACTCATAATTCAAAATGTTGATGTGACTGAACAAACTGAAAGCAGATCGGAAATCATCAGAAAAGTGTGTTGTGGTTTCTGATGATTACAAAAATGATCACATTTTTACAATACTGCGATCCATTTCATAATATAAAGGAACTGCTTATACAAAATCCAGTGCTGTTACCAACCACATTTCAAATCATGTTGTTTTCCTGAGTGCTGTTGTGGTTTACAGCAACTGGATTATTCCAGGCTCCAGGAAAAAGCATCAATTAGGAAAATCAGCAGTATAACAAAGCCGCGCCGTCTGTAGACTGTAGCGTATGTGTTCCATAACATCAGGCATAATTGAGCCCTCACGGGCCGTTCGAATCGCAGCTGCTGAATGGAAGCGAGTGCTAATTAAGGGGGCAACCAATAGACACCTCGAACAGGTGAAGCGGAGGAACCTCGACTGTGAAAGCAGAATGGCTAGATTCTCTAGCAACCCAGGAGGTCTTATGTGGAATGTGAGGGAGAATAAAATGCTTTTTTGTTGAGTGCACATGCACACATGCACACACACCTCCCTCTGCAGATTTCCTCCCCTCTTTTTGTACGCCAAAGCTGGCATTTAGCGGAACACAGGCCGAGTGAGGATCCAGGGAAGCCAATTACCAGACAGATGTCAATGTATGCGCTACAATACTAAAGGGAGTCCAATTACCACACAGCTGTTCTGCTTTTCCTTCCCTCTCTTGCTCCCTCTCTCCCTTCCAGTGTACCCTCTTCTATTTTTCCTCTCTCTCTCTCTCTCTCTCTCTCCAGCATCCTCGCTGTGGCTGCCCCTTTGAGAATCACTATGACCCACCCCCCACCCCTGCTGCTCGCCAAATGGAAAGGCTGAGGATGTCAATCTCCACACTGAAATGCAAGAAGGGCCTAAAGAGAGAGAGAAGGAGAGAGAGAAATAGAGAGAGAGAGAGAGATGCTGAGGGGGGGGTTCACATATCAGAACCAAGGACAGCTCCCAAAGGAGGGATCTCGCTACTGGTTTGCTAGTTGCTTAACAGGAGGCTCTTATGCTTTTATACACATGCACATGCACAGACACACATAAGAGCACATTAATGCAGGAGCATGCACACACACACACACACACACATGCATACACCTCCCACACACATGACTACGCCTTGCCTCCTACTCTCACTTCCTCCCACTATCTTTCTCTCTGCACATCAGAGTCCGTCTTTAAATTCTGCAGGAGGGAGAGCGTGCGAGTCAATTTTGTTTCCCCCCAGCTAATCAGATAACCACAGGGGCCGAGGATAGGCAGGGTTTTTACCATTTATCGAGTCCTTCCTGACATTCATGGCAAACCGAACCATTTAACTATCATGTTCCTACCAATGCCCCGCCCACAAATGCATTATTTCATAGCAGCACTTGTAAAGTTAGACCAGGTTAACAGCTGGCAAAAACTTACTTACAGTGTGACATTAATATCACATGACATTTAATCTGTATGTGTGGATGTTTAATCTGTACTTTAATCTGTATGTTTGTTGCACTGTTAGGGTTAATTAAGTGTAATTTCTTGTGGTTTAATCAAGCTAACGTTGGCATAGTGAGCACTTTGTTTTCATTTCCAACCTAACAAGTTATGATTGCAACGACACAGTCCAACTCCGAAGCACGGCATTTTAAAGTGGGCAATCAACAGCAAATTAAAGGTTAAGTAGGCCTTTTGCGTTCTGTAAAACTAGTTCAACCTTATAACTAGAAAGGCACCGATTTGGGAATTGGCTGTGCCAAAATCGGATCATTTTCATGTGCCTGTCTGCTAATGCATTAACATTATAGAATGTAGATATTGAGCCAAATTCTAAAAAATGCAACATATTTGCTTACAAAAGCAGTAAAAAATGAATGAAAAGATGATATTTTACAACTTAAACAGTCTTTCTACAGCTTTTCAAGAGTACAGTAATTACCTCATTGATTGTGGGTATGAAATATCTGATATTATTGTGCATTACTACTCATAACATTTGCTACAAAAGACCAGATTCTTTCAATTTAGTTCCACGGTGAAATTAATGGCCTACCATATTCTGATGTTTTTGGGGCATTGTGGACTGCTGCAATCAAGTTTTAATGCTGTTAAACACTTGCATCATGTGTTTCCTTTTCTTTATTAAAGCTTCATTGAAATAGAATCATAGCAGCTGAATTGAATCGCAGTAGTGCAGGTCAACCACCTCCGTTGCCTTTTGTTTGTGTCTAAATATCCTTTTCTCTGCTGCACTGTACTACAGCAAAGACCCATGCAGAGAAACAATCTGAGACAATGCAAGCAGGCTGGGGACTGCCAGCAGCTGGAATGGAGGAGTGTGTGCTTCCTTCATCCTCCTCTCTTTCTCTCCCTCTCTCTCTCCCTCTCACTCACACACACACACACACATACACACACTCACAGCCTTGATCAATATGAATCTAATAGAGCAAGGAAGGAGTTCAGAGAGTTCATCTTTACCCCGCCATGCCTACAGGCACACACGCCACCACACACTGTTCACACCATGCCGCCCTCGCCCTCTCCCGCTCCCTCTCTCTCTCTTACTCATCTTTTAATTCCCTTCTCTCTCTCACCCTCTCAATATTTATTCCATTCTGTTTCTCTCACACCCCTGGTTTGGATGGCTCTTTTTTGTCCACGAACTAGTGTGCGGACGCAGCCTAGCAGAGAAAATCACACTAATTCAATACCATGCAGCCTCAGCGATCCAAACACACGCTTGACCATCTGCCATGTATCCATGTCATAGGCAACCAGTAACACGATCCCATCCACCCTCTCTTCTAGACAGTTCCTGGCATTATGAACCAGGCCCGGGCCATTTCCCTTTTCCACCTCTCCTCAATCGCACACTTGCTTACTTTGCTGGATTTTCAGGAGAAGGCCATTGCTCACAGCTTGCCGAGTGATATTAACTGTACATAAACTCCTATCTGCTGAACAGCAACACACCCACCCCTCCTCCACCACAGCACATTTTGTGGGGGCAATTTATGAGTACACATTTACACATCTACACTTTTAGTAGTACTCACTCAAAAAAACCAAAAAAATGAGGCAGTGTGGCTGTTCTAGCTGAGAACATGTCGACATAACCTGAAATGTGTTTTATAACGAGGTAACATACTGACTCTATTTGATTAGATGGCACAATATCACTTTTACTTTTCCGAAACCAGTATTAAAAGAATACAAGCAGATCTGAATCCAATTTTTTCTTTCAAACTACTATTTTAAAAATTAAATGAAGCACTTCAAGAAGAGCATGCAAAAGTAGGTTAACATGCTGAAACTCTCAAACACACTAAAATCAACATACACAGCTCCCAACATGACATGTGAGTGTGTGAAATTGTTGGTAATATTTGTAATTTTTTCCCACAGATATCTGACCCAGCATTTTCTGCCCATCAGTACTAATGTGCCATTTATGCCATTTCTCCATTTGACTGAATGGAAATTTGTGGATTAATTACATACTGTTTCATGCAAATACAGATTTTTAGATTTTTGTATGTTAAACACTATTTTCCAGCCTTCAGAAGGCACAGTGTTTTCACCATGGCTTGGTCCAAAGCTTTTGTCTTGAGTTCTGTTAGGATGTCAGTTGATATCACTGCGTGCAGCTCTTTCCTTTGTTGATTTTACTCTCTGAAAACTTGCATTTTGGCTTAGCTTCACCACTGAGGCCAATTTGAATCGTTTTGGGCGTCCAAAACGTTCTTAAAAGTAGCCCTGAGGAGCTGCCCAGCCGGTAGGAGTAGAGGAAGAAAGGGAAACTGGAAACGGGTGAGAGAAGAGGTAAGAAGCGCGTCTTCCCACTTGATGGACGTTGTATTGCAATGAATGAAATGTGAGCTCAAACGACGAGACTAAAGCTCATAACACACAGATGAAACAACATTGAGACTGTAAATGGTGGCCAGTCCCGTTCAACACATCTGGACCCATAGAGAAACACACACACACACACACACACACACATGCACGGAGTGAGTGAAAGGATGCAGCGGATCAATCCCTGTTTCAAAACACATCAGTGTCTCTTTCCATTATTGAGTCTTTATAGAAAAAACGCACGACAGTCACGACTGAGAAGCCCTTTGACTATTCAGCGTTTAAAGAGTGAACAGTTTACTCACCAGTCGCTTTTAAAGCTCGCCGGAGGGGAAAAACACCAGAGGAGGCGACAGAAATCTGGAGGAAGACTACAGAAAATCCACATAATAGCCATAGTGGGGAAACGCCCCCCTCTTACCAACTATAGCCTCTCTCTCTCTCTCTACCTCACACACACACACACACACACACACACACACACACACACACGCATCCTGAAGAAAATGGATAGGAAGGAATAGGGGAGAGAGATCTGAGTGGCACGAGATTAACGCTCACACCCTTTATCCCTTTATCCTACGCTGGATCTCTCTCTCTCTCTCTCTCTCTCTCTCTCTCTCTCTCTCTCTCGCTCTCACTCTCTCTCTGTCGATCGGTGTCTTCCCATTGTTGAGCCAAACGTGGTCCAAAAGGGTGCGGTAGAGACAGAGAGAGAGAGAGAGAGAGAGAGAGAGAGAGAGAGAGAGAGAGAGAGAGAAAGATGGAGAGAAAAAAGCGATTTGCTGCTAGCACACTCTCGATCCAAAGAGCGAGAGAGGTGGCAAGTCAAAAAGAGAGCTTTTAATCCAGCCGTGCTGCACAAAGACTTGCTCAAACCAGCAGTAATAATCCTAATAATCATAGGATGTCATGATCATAATAGTAATAATAATCATCAGTAATCCTAAAGACAATATACAGGGGGCAGTGGCTGTCAATCATTATAAGAGGGGAG
>JBBJLR010000029.1:11578046-11595920 GCA_037577145.1 Brachypetersius gabonensis
CCAAGGATGTCAGAGACAAAATTGTAGACCTGCACAAGGCTGGAATGGGCTACAAAACCATTAGCAAGAAGCTGAGAATAAAGGTGCAAACTGTTCGAAAATGGAAGGAGCACAAAATGAACATCAATCAAACTCGGTCTGGAGCTCCAGACAAAATCTCACATCGTGGGGTGTCAATGATTGTGCAGGCCCGTCTGAAGTTTGCCAAAGAACACCTGAATGATTCAGAGAGTGATGTGGTCAGATGAGACCATTAGCATTAGATCTTTGGCATTAACTCAACTCGCCATATTTGGAAGAAGAAAAATGCTGCCTATGACCCCCAAAACACCGTCCCCACCATCAAGCATGGAGGTGGAAACATTTTGCTTTGGGGGTGTGTTTCTGCTAAGGGCACAGGACAACTTCACCGCATCAATGGGAAAATGGACGGAGCCATGTCTCGTAAAATCCTGAGCGACAACATCCTTCCCTCTGCCAGGAAACTGAAAATGGGTCGTGGATGGGTGTTCCAGCACGACAATGACATACAGCAAAGGAAACAAAGGAGTGGCTCAAGAGGAAACACATTAAGGTCATGGAGTGGCCTAGTCAGTCTCTGGACCTTAATCCAATAGAAAAACTATGGAGGGAGCTGAAGCTCAAAGTTGCACAGAGACAGCCTTGAAACCTTAGTGATTTAGAGATGATCTGCAAAGAGAAGTGGACCAAAATTCCTCCTAAAATGTGCACAAACTTGGTCATCAATTAGAAGAAACGTTTCACCTCTGTGCTTACAAACGAGTTTTGCCACAAAGTATTAAGTCTTTTTTTTTTAGAGGGGTCAAATACTTATTTCACTCAATGAAATGCAAATCAGTTTCTATCTTTTATTTAAATTTATTTTTTCAATTTTCCTTTTGATGTGCTATCTGTCACTGTTAAGATAAACTTTCCTTTGAAATGATACTGTTCTGAGATTTTTCATTTCTTTGTCATTGGACAAAATTACAAAATATGCTAGGGGTCAAATAATTATTTCCTCCACAGTATATGTTTGTTCTTAATACCTGTAAAGCTATCATAAAATACCTGCTAGTTATACAGCTTAACAAACCCTGTCAAAAGAAACAAGTCAGAATTTATTACACAAGTAAGGAAAAACAGTTAAGAGGGTAAGGGCCCAAGTTGCTTTAAATAATAATAAAAAATGCATACGAGAGGCCTGGTTAGTCATCAAGGTGCTCCTTGAAGAGGTGGGTCTTCAGACAATGCTTGAAAAGAGTGAAGGACTCCGAAGATCTGATTGCAAGAGGGAGTTTGTGCCAGACTAGCAGAGCTTAAAGCTCTGAGAGGATGAGATTTGACACGCTGCTTGATCAGTGCTGATAAGTTAGGAGGTGCAAGTCCGTTCTTGGCCTTGAAGGTAAGTGTTAAGGTTTTGAACTTAATGCGAGTGGCTACAGGGAGCTGGTGGAAGTTTCATAGTAGGGTTGCAGGGATTAACTGGTTTGACTATTAACTGCGATGTGAAATATTGTGGTTAATCCACTGTTAAGACGAAAACTATAGCACGATTCGCACAGACCAAAACACACACACGGGTGGCAGAAGCAGAACAAGAGACAACCACCACCGGCACTACTCTATATCCACCTAGGAAGCGCTTGGAGACTGCTGTGTGGGATGCTAAAGCTACTACAGCTACTACAAAAGCTACTACAGCTACTAGCGTCCCCTCTGAGAGTGTTCAGCCGTAGTGCCAATATTCTCTTACCACACCATTCAAGGCTGAGGTCAGAAAATGTGAACATGCTCACCTTTTTGCACTTCAACTTAGACTGATGTTGTGAACTGTTAAAGCTCTACTGTAGACAGGTTCTGTAGACAGGTTTTTCACTGCATAAAAACAAGAAGCAACAAATTATGTCCTTGCTGTCTAAAGATGTGTACAGAGTTTACTTTTATTTTATTTCCAAATTTTATTTTTCTAACTATGCAGAATCTTTAAAAAGCAGCAGTGCAATTTTTGTTGAAGTCATCAGGTAGGACTGTGTTCTTTTCTCTTGCTAAGAAAAAGACAAACTGACTATATAAAGGAGCTGGATGTGTTTACAGAGCAAGTGTACTTGAATTTAATTAAAAATTCTCTGTTTCATGAGTGTGTTAAAATACAGCTTTAAACATCTATTCACCCAGAGATTACTTGATTTTTTTTTACTTTAACTTTTTTGACTGTGGTGTATTCAAAAGGCAGCAATAACCTCTGTCTGTGCAGCTTACAAACTTTTAGTCTTACAGATGGTCACAGAGATTACTTTATTTTACAGATTTATTTTTCGAAGCAGAATCTCTGAAAAGCAGCAATAAATAGCTTTTGAAGTTGAGAATGTGTTTGTGTGATTTATACATATTAATACAGTTGTGAATTCACATAAAATAACTGAGATTATCGTGAAACTGTGATTAGACTAGAATTGTACCACCAAAATATCTAATCGTTGCAACCCTATTCTGTAGTAGTGGCATAGTGTTTAAGAATTTAGGAACTTTGATGACTAACCTCTTTAATAACTCTAAAAAACAAAGAAATGTGTCCCAATTCCTGTCTGAGGCTTTCATTAGTCTCACTGAATTTTTGATGTACTTTGATTCTAATACTGCACTGCTCTAATTACTGTACCTCACAAATTAATTCTGTTGTACATTATTAAGTAATGCTTTCCTCTTACAACAAATTATTAATCATCTCAGTCTCTCATCTCTTAACCTCTCTTCTTCTCAGATCTTCTGCCTGGCACTGAATATGGTATTGGGATATCAGCCATTCTTGGCACCAACCAAAGTATCCCAGCCACTATGAATGCCAGGACAGGTAAGCAATTCACATATTAGATTATATCCCCGCTCAGAGAATGTTGCTATATCACATTCCAACTGTCCAAAAAAAACGACTAAAAATTAAAATGATACTGAATTTAATTGTCCATAATTTCCGTATTTAATACAGTATATTACATCAAAACAATACTGCCAAAAGTACACAATAAGTGAATTTATTGCAGAAAGTTCGCAAAATAATGGCAACACCAAATAAAATACTCATGGCCATCATATAAGTGCACTCTGTAGGTTTATAGAAACTGACAATAGGACATCAGTTGCCGCCTCTTTTATTTGCCATCCTCTAGCTTCCATTAGTGAAAAGAAATCAACATAGAACCACTTAATCGTATGTGGATCATATAATAGTGGCACCAGCAAGGTGATGCTGGTATGGATGTATCATACATAGCAGCTGACAACCACTTACCTTGTGGTCTCAGGGTGATCAAGTGTAGTGAGCCATCCTTTATCTCAGTGTTCATTGACCCTCCTCCTGGAGATATACTGTCAAGACTATTCCAGTTTGCAGACTATTCTTAAACCAGCAGCGACACTGAGGATGTAAAAATCCTAGCAATTCTGCCACAAACATTACCATACCACCACCATGTCAGTGTCACTGCCATGCCGCTGCGGATTGTCCATCATAACATGTGGTCTGATTTGTTCCTGTGCTGGTCACTTTTCATTGATGGGGGGGTGTACAGCAGTACACATCAAGTAAATTCAGTGCAACACTCCTCTCTGTGTTTATTGTCATTCTGTAAGCTAATTTGTTTTCTCTTCAGGTCTAGATGTCCCCATGGACCTACGACTCACTGGCTCCACAGACAATACCATCTCCTTGCTCTGGGGTACAGTTCAGGGACCCATTGATCACTACAGGGTGACCTACACCTCAGCCAGCGGAGTAACCACTGAGGTCACTGTGCCCAAAGACATCAACAGAACCACACTGAGTGGCCTGGAGCCTTGCATGGAGTACACAATCACAGTCACAGCTCAGAGGGGCAGGCAACAAAGCTCAGCTGCTACAATTGATGCCTTCACAGGTAACTCAGTGCAGCACGGTGAGTGTAATGCATAATAGCTGTAGCCCCTACAATTAGACTTGATCTTGTATTATTAGTGTGTGGTGTACAATAGAATATCTGTACTGAAAGAGGGGCAATGATATCTTAGAAAAAAAAACAAATGCCAAAAATATAAAAAACACAGTTTTCCCTTCATCACTAATCTGGCATTTGGTGTCAGACGATTGCTTCATTTTGCGCTAATACTCTAAAGCTAATGTGGCTAACAAGTAATGGAGGCTTATACTGAACTAAAATTGACATTAGTCCTTACACCAATCAGCCATAACATGAAAACCACCTGCTTAATATTGTGTTTGTCCCCCAAGAAATCAAAACAGCTCTGGCACACCGAGGGATAAACCTGAACATTTCCAGCATGGCATGGCGCATTATCCCCCTGAAAGAGACAGAAAAAACATTGCTATGAAGCTGTGTATCTGGTATGCAACAGTATTTAGATAGGTGGTACATGCAGAAGTAACATTCATGTGAATTCCAGGACCCATGATTACTCAGAAGAACATTGATCAGACTATCACACTGCCTCTGTCAGCTTAGCTTCCTCCTATAGTGCATTCTGCTGCCATCTCTTCAACAGGTGAGCAACGCACATGAACCTGGTCACCCATGTGATGTAAAATAAAAAAGGTCAGATCAGACCACCTACGTCTGTTGCTCTATAGTCCATTTTTGACATTGGTTAGTGTGGGACCTCTGTCTGGTCTGCAGCTACACAGCTCCATACTCAGCAGGCACTTTTGTGTTACAGTAGCTCTTTTGTTGGTTCAGACCAAATTGACTGGTCTTCATTTCCATCACACATCAAGCTTTGGGCAAACATGACCCTGTCAGTAGTTCCCTAGTTGTTCTTCCCTGGACAAATTTTGGTAGGTACTAAACACTACATAGTGGGAACCTCCCACACGACGTGTCAGACTTACTTTTCTAGCCATTATAATTTGGCCCTTGTTAAAGTCACATGGATCCATGCTTGCCCATTTGTCCTGCTTTCAACATTATTAACTTCAATGTTAACATCAAGAACTGTTCACTTGCTGCCTAATATGTTCTACATCTTGACAGGTGCCATCATAATGAGGTGGTCAGTGTTATGTAAATCACTTATTGATGGTTTTAATGTTATCAGTGCTCTGTGGAAATTTCATTAACGGATGTTTCGAATTCTCTGCTTTCCTGGTGTCTATGGTTGTTTAGTCCCACCCATTCATGAAAGTTACATTAAAAATGGGCCTCATGGATAGACAAAATAAAATAAAGAAAACAAAAAAGCAGAGAATACTTTAGAAACAGTTTATCTGCAAGTGTATGAGATTCATTTCTACTGAGAATTTTTTTTTTTTCGTCTTGTTCATTTGAATGCTTCCACTGGGCCGTCTGCTTCGTCCTAACACATTTTTAAACACATATACTGTACATCTATACCTAATTTACCTGCCAGATTCTTCTATTTTTCCTGTCCTCAATCAACTCATCTCTGATTTCTGCTTTTTTTTGGCCTGGCTGACGAAGAGTTTTATTGACTTCTATGCTTTCATTTCATTTCATCCCATACTTCTCATTTCTTTCTTCCAAAAATCCTCATCCGCTAATAGTGTCAAGAGCCTTTCACTCTGTGCGCCAACTCTATCGTGGCATTAATTCAGCATACCTCACTCTGCTTCTCTGAGACGATTCAAAAATCACTGAAGACTTCCTTCTTCACAGGAACCAGGAGATCCCTACGGACATGGCAGAAAAGGGTGTAAAACATGGGTGTAAAATTGGCTCAGTTTTCAGAAATCAACCCATCACACTCCGTAGTTAACTGGCATGCTCCAGAACTGATACATTTTGTGCTAAGTACAATTTCCCAAGTTATGTTCTAGTAGAAACATTCCCACATGTACACGCTACGTGCCAGCCAACACTCCTGCACAGTTGAATAATGTCATTAAACTGATAACGTCACCAAAATCCCCACTTAAAAAGTTGGGAAAGTGTGGGAATTGCACCAGTTGCACCACTTGTACATAATGCATATGCATGTTGGTAAAACCAATAGGAACTGCATAGATAGCACAAAGAAATAAAAAAATTACTAGCTATTAGTTACTAATTTTATTTAGAAGACCTGTGGTGAACTTGTGGTGCAACAGAGTTTAGTAACAAGATTGTCAGAAACGAACTAATCCTAACTAAATTAATTCTAAATAAGGACATCTTAAGTAAAGACTACACACAAAGACATTCAGATGCACAATTGGTGCAGCCCAGTCTAAATATGTTTATTTAATGATGCTAAATTAATGTAGTAAATAGATATAGCAATAGTCTTTCGTTTTTATTTATTTTGACCTCCTTTCCAGTAATCACAGGAAAAAAATATATACATTTTAGCTTTGGAACTTTTGTGTCATGGGGTGTGATGGTGTTATAAAAGCCAGTCCGTAGAGATAAAACCTGTTGCCATATTTGGCTATATTATGGAATACAATGTTTCGTACAAGGTCATTGGTTCATTCAATTTCAGGCTTCCGCCCGGTGAACCAACTCTACTTCTCGGATATCAAGGCTGACTCACTGACTGTGTCCTGGAGTGCCCCTGCCCCGCCTGCCGATAGTTTCAGATTGTCCTACCATACCCAAGATTCCAGCGATGAGTCTGAAGTCGTTCTGTATGGGTCCAAAACCAGGACCATCCTGACAGGCCTCTTGCCTTCCAGACAGTATCATGTTTCCTTTGTTACCATACATGGAGACACAGCCTCAGAGCCTGTCACAGGCATCGTCATCACAGGTACTGTAGCCTCAGTCCACGTTCAGGGCATAGTCCATAGTCTTTGATCATTAACCTGATTCCAAAACTGATTAATGTCCTTGGTTGATTCACGCCATTGCTTAACAATCTTTGTCATTTAATTCATGTTTTAGAAATAAAGCATGTGTAATACCCTCCATAAATAACTGGCCAATTAAACCCTATATTACTTGGAACTTAGATTGTTGTCCCAGCTATTACAAAGTTTCTAATCATTTCTATTGGCTAGTGTCTGGGTTTCAAAATGTTATCAGCCATTCACTGGTTGAAAAAAAAACCCCTATGTTTTATTCACAGGCAGGGCTAGTGACATGCCTTTTAAATAATGGTTATTGTATCAATTGCTTAGTATGGTACTAAAATAACTTATGTTTTCCTTATGGCCACTCATTGCCCTTTGGGTGCTGTAAGTGTATTTGCTTTGTCCTCGCCACACAACCCCCCGCCGACCATTATTGTTTAAAGAAATAATTAAACAAAAAAAATTGAAATCATATCTATACAGTTAGTCACACACAACAGACAAAAAGCCACAACACTTCGCAAACTTTGCAAAAACTTAATGTACTATAAAGTTTTGTAAAATCATTTTTTGTGTGATTATATAGACTTGAGGGGGACAAAAACTGGCCTTGGTATTTTTGTCCTACACAGCCCACCAGCAGTCTGGTGATGGTCTCACGTTGTGACAGCATTACAATTAGGATCTCATTAACACTGACATTAATTAACATTGACATGAACTAATCATCATTAATGCATGGCACACACACTTTTTTCCGTCCTTATTAATCATGAAGCTACTCCATACACTGCGCTTACTGCCTCAACAATACTCAACTCCTGCTCCCTCTTTCCATGAGCATGCAGAGGGAGGGGCTATAGGTGCTTAAGCAAGGTGTTTTTTTTTAGCCCTATTCATTGTTTAGCCTTAATCAAGAATCATTTTAACAATTAATTACATTTCAACTATCACTTAAAAATGCCCATCCATAAACTGAAGGGTGAAGTTAGCTATTTGCATGCCCCCCTCCTGCTTTGAATAATGGGTTCATTAGCCTAGAGGAATAAAACATCCAACCTCCACCTCAAGTGTGAAGTGAATGAATTTGAAGAAACAGCCGTTGGTGAAGATGGCAACCTGCCAATTAAAATGAAAAACGGACCGCACTGAGCTGTCTGAATGCTTTATACAGGGATGACATGCTAGTAGACGGCAAGTTTAATCTGTTTTACAGCAATCCTCAAACCTTTCACTTGTTTGCTCAGTGTCTTGTCACATTTAGGCCAGTAGTTTTACACTTGTGCAGCAGCCAACCAGTGATATGGTTGTTCTGATCACATTTTAGGCTTGTCTATTCTCTAATCATTTGTAATTTAGCTTATAGTTCATATTGTTTGCATTTAAAGTCAAGTAGTCAAGTATGTGTTTATCAGTTTAACCACATATTAACACTCAAGAGAATACTTTAAAATGAAAAGACATTTAAACAGGACCATTGCTTGACACAAAGAACAAAAACAGAACAGTACAGACAAACAAAAAAATGCAAAAAACACAAGAGCAACAGTATAAGATTTGGGTCTTTGGAGTGTAGGGCCCACTCCTGAAGACCTCTTATTACTCTGTGGTGGCAGTGAACAGAAAGAGACTGAACAGGCTGATCCGGAGGGCCAGCTCTGTTCTCTGCTGGGGACAGAAAGAGACTGAACAGGCTGATCCGGAGGGCCAGCTCTGTTCTCTGCTGGGGACAGAAAGAGACTGAACAGGTTGATCCGGAGGGCCAGCTCTGTTCTAGGATGCCCTGTCGATCCAGTAGAGGTGGTGAGAGAAAGGAGAATGGTGGCAAAGCTGTCATCCCTGTTGGAGAACATCTCCCACCCCATGCAGGAGACTCTGACAGCACTTTTTCTAATGGAACATGTGCATTTTTTTTCTTGGCTAGAACCGTCACTACTGGGAAAAAATGTCAAAACTTGTCCACTGTGTAGCTGTATGTATACATTTACTCATTGTGTACAGACATATAACTTAGTCTGCTTTTGTTCACATATAGTCAACAAATATGTTCATGCAAATATTTTACAACACAATCTATATTCTATATTTCTAGATTAGTGTACATTTTATACTGCACTGTTGGTATAGTATTTTATTTTTATTCTATTTTATTCTGTTGCTTCTTAATTTTTAACTTGTCCTTTTTCTGTCATGGCAAAACAAATTCCCCATTTGTGGTACAAATAAAGGTTTATCTTATCTTGTATGACAATTACAACAACAGGAGCAGAAAGTTTGTTTGTTTAAATGAATACAGTATGATGACAGACACAGTTAAGTGTGCAAACAATAGCAAAGAAAGAGGTAGAAGATAAATAATTATGCTTTATAGCATCAATAGCTGCAAAGCAGTATGGTTTTAAAGGGTATTTAAAGTAGCCGTTGGGGAGTAAGTGTGTGGGGGAAGGAAGAAGCTCAGTTCAGAGAGTGTGTAAAGTACAGTTTGTGTTTCAGTTCTGAATGAAGAGTCTGACGGCCTGGGGATGAATTGTTCCCCATTCTGGCAATAAAGGCCAGATGATGTTTAACCGCTGCATGGTGAAAGAAGGGAGAAGAAGGTGTGCTGGTGGCTTTCTGGATACAGCAAGTAGTGTAAATGTTTGTGACAGAGGGGAGAGAGACCCCAATTGTTACAGTGCGCAGACAGAGCCCGGTCTCACACAACGCTTCACTTTTTCATGCTAGGACATCACCAGTTGAAACATGGCTGCATGAGCATATTCCTGTGGATGTGGCTGGCTTTTCATGTGTTTGGGCGGACAGAACTCGGTTTGACAGTGAAAAGAGCAAGAGGGGAGAATTCACTGTCTTTGTTAGTCAGAGATGGTGCCACCCAGGTCACATGTGATTAAGGAATCCGTCTGCAGCCTGGACATCTGTTAGCAGTGGGACTAGACACAAGACACTGGACTTGCTGTATGTTAATGTCAAAGAGTCATACAGCTGCACAGCCATCCTCTGGGCAGATCCACCTCTGGGCAGATCGGACCATAACTTGGTGCGCCTTCTTCCCACATACCTACCAGTGGTCAAGAGGCATCCAGCCACCCTCAGGACAACGAGGGAGTGGTCAAAGGAGGCTGGTGCAGCCCTGTAGGACTGTCTGGAGCTTACGGACTAGGAGGCTCTGTACGAGCCACATGGAGAGTACATCAATAGCCTCATAAACTGTGTCACTGAGTACATCAGCTTCTGTGTGGATAGCACTGTACCAGTGAAATCCATATGCTGCTTCCCCAACAACAAGCCACCAAAGAAATCAAAGCCTCCTGAATGAGAAGAAGGAAGCATTCAGGTCAGGTGACAAGAAAGCATTCAAGGAAGCACAGACACGCTTGTCTGTGAGATTAAAGGGGGAAAGGATGGCTACAGGAGAAAGCTTAAACAAGGGCTGCAACAGAACAACAGCAGGTATGTGTTGAGGGGCATGAAGAACATCACTGGCTTCAAAACCAGCATCCATGGTGATGGAACCTCCATCTAATGGTGATGAGTAGAGGGCCAATGAGTTTAACCTGTTCTTTAACAGGTTTCATAGCAGGCCTCTTTACAGCATCTTGAGCTCCAGCACAGCCCTCATTGCACCCAGCGCACTTGCTCCCTGCATCAATGTCATGCCAAACTCCAGCTCTCCTCCTACCTCTCTCTCTTTCTCCTTCTCCTCCTCCTAATGACAACTCTGAAACCCATAGACCAGATGTAGGCAACTCTGGTCCTGGAGGGCGGTGGTCCAGCACGTTTCGGTGATTTCCCTGCTCGGAAACACCTGATTCACCGCACCAGTTAATTGTCAGGCTTAGTGCATCGCCTACTCCTGCCATAGACCATCCTCCACCATCACAGAGGACCAAGTAAAGGGAGAGTTACACAGACTTCATCCTGCCATGGTGCTGGGCCCAGACGGCATAAGCCCACAAGTACTTAAGCTGTGCGCCTCCCAACTAGGTGGAGTACTGCTGACAATCTTCAACTGGAGCCTCATTTGGATGCTGAAATAAATTCTCAAAGTTTGGAGAATAACCAGCAAGCAGGAACTGAATTCAGCCATGTTTGTTTCTGTTTAGTGGGCATGACCCATCACGTATTCTCATGCGGCACCCGCTGAGCTCCTGTCTAGTGTAAACGCGGGCAGGTTCTCTGCTGGTTTCCAGTTCAGGCACCTGGCACTAGCACCAGTGTAGTGGAAAATGGGTTATAGTATTACACGAAATTGGCCGTTTTTCGAAAACCACAGTTTTCACTGACCCAGAATGCCATTTACATGTAGACAAAATGCGTAGACAAGCTCAGTTTTCAGAAATATCCGTATATGTCTGGCCTCAGTCAAGAGAAAATACTTGTGCTGTGGAAAACATTGTATCTGGTTCCTGTACTAAAGAACCTGTGACCCAGTGCCTCACACAGCAAAGTCTTTGACACCCTCTGCCCCCTGGTTAGGCCAGCACAAGATCCATTCCAGTTTGCCTGCCAGCCCAAGATTGCAGTGGATGCCATTATCTACCTGCTACACTGTACCTACAACCGTCTTGACAAGCCAAGTACATTTCTGAAGATTAAGTTCTTTGACTTCTCCAGTGCCTTCAGCTCCATTCAGGCAGCCTGGCAAGCTCTGTGGGTTATGCTTCCTCAGTTGCATGGTTAAGGACTAACTGACTGATACGACACAGCATGTGTAGCTACAGGGATGTAAGTCTGACACAGTGCTCTGTAACACAAGAGGTCCTCAGGGAACAGTTATGTCAACTCAGATTTAGAAAGCTAGTGTCTGAATTATTAATCAATAACCGCATCAACACCACTCCCCTTCCATTAATTCTCTTCAAACGGACCTGAGAAACTGACTCGCACTGTCCCACAGAGTCGTCTCCGCCCCTCAGTTGACTATTCGGTTTGGAAAAAAACTCGCTCTGCCCATCTGTCCAAAAGGTTGGTCACCCGCAGAATGGCCACCTAGCAGTGAGCGCTAACAAGCTATCACACTCCTGTGCTATCGTTTTTGTCGGTGTTGGAAGTCTTCACGGTGGATTAACCACAATGTTTCACACTGCAGTTAATAGTCTAACCGGTTAATCCCTGCAACCCTGATTCACACATTAGGAGAGGTATGAAACGTGAGCACTCATGGTCCTGAAGAAACACGGTGACGAGATGAAGTGGATTATTCAATGACTGAGCAACCTTTACCTCCATTCCACTCCATATACAATTTGGCATGTCTCATTTCCGGTCCCTCTTTCGTGTCACATGACCCATGTGTGTGACATTCCTGGCTTGAAAGGCATGCAGAACATAATGTTTTCCTAATGCCAGAATATAAGCAATAGTTCCATTTGCAAGCTCTGGTCATGAAAAATTTACAGTGCTGGACAGTCCAAACAGATGCAGGACATGCTCAACAATGTAGACTAGGACATGTTCCACCCATGTGCACACAGCATCAACAAGTTTGCAGATGATGTGGTTTTCTTTGTTAGCATGCTTACTAATGACATTTTCTCAATTGTTAGAGTTAGGTCTTTTGCCAACCAGAAACCACTGGTGGATGGAACTGTCCCCGAGTGTAGGCAGTGTAGACACAAGGCAGTAAGTGTAGGCGTAAGGCAGTGAATGCTTGTACCACTGCATGTAACACAGGACTCCATTGGAAATATGAGTGCTTTAAAAACTGCTTCATATGGGGTATGGTCAGGGATTGACATAAGTGGTACGCAAAATGCACACCAGTTTTCAGTCTTCACAGCGCAAATGCGTACCTAATTTGTGACTTCATACTGCGTGCATAGCCCCCCCGATACCATCCAGAGACCGAGACACCAGCACGAACACACCAGCCAGCCCCCAGAACCATGCGGAGACACAGACCTCTACACCCACACGCCAATACCCCCTGCCCCACCACCAAGGTTGAGACACACTTTTGAAACTAATCATGCAAATGCTATCCAAATGGCTTGTGACCAGTATAGCCTGTTAACAGAGTGCAGCAATGTCACCAGCACAGAGTATGATGTGTGCAGGGTGAGTGGATTTTCATGCTTGACTGCAAGCACGAAGTAGTGTTCATTTGGTTCTCTGTAGTCTTCAGCTCTAATGAACAAATAAATTACTTAGATTTTGGTTAGTTGGCTTAGAACTGGGGCCTGTTCTACGAAGCGCGATTTCTGGCTTATCACACCAAGTTCGAGAGTAACTTGGTCACATGAGGCATAACTTCATGACTAACCCGTACTACGAAAGGTGAACAGGTTTATCACTGTGTATGTTGCTATGGCAACTTATGCAGTGGGTTAATCATGGTCCGACTAGAATATGTTCTCACTTCACTTGCACTTAAGTGTGAACCCGCCCCCCGCAAGCCCCGCCCCTCCACACACCGCTTCTCCGCAGCCAACTGCGTGTCTGGAAGATCCGCGGGACCTCGGTGCCGGAATTGTGATTGGCTAATTTTTATTAAATTGTTTTATTTTTATCAAAAGGCAAAGTGAGGATTAAACTGAACACAATTTCCCCACTTATTGGATTTCTCTCCTTCTATTGGAGCCACATATGGTGATGATTCAGGATTCTTTACATTACATTACATTAACGGCATTTTATCAGACGCTTTTATCTTTATTTGTCACATGCATAATTATACAAGCTACTACAGGCTGTAAAATGTATCCTGAACTTGGTCATTTGTATTTTGTTAGCCTCGTCCTTAATCCATATTGGCGTTAATGTACTATCAAAAGGCGTCTCACATTTCCTCCCCCTGTCTCTGACAGATTTTCAGTCATTTTCTCACCCACTTAGGCTGCTTACCAGTCTACCCTGATGTAAAATATGTCCTTGTTTAACAATGTGGCACAACTTTTATTCAGGACTGTCTTATAGGAACATGACTATCTCCAATATCCTCATACTGTGCAAAACCTTCTCACACTGTGAGAAAATCCAGTGCAATTTGTATTTTCATATTTATTTTACCAGTGCATTTTTTACATAATTTGTATACTACTATTACTGTGTTATTTAACTCTCTAATTTTATTCCTGTCTTATTTCACTGCACCTTAAACTTCATTGTTCCTTGAAAAAGTGACGATGACAATAAAGAGTTCTCTTATCTCAATAGCAAAATGAGCAAATAACTTCCAATGCTTAGACAACCAGAAAGGGCCTGTCAGGTTGCATCAGCATGTGTGGTTCTAAACAACATCACCACCATCAGAAGGGAAAAGACCCCAGTCCTGATGCCTATGCCCCCCGATATTGTTGACCCTTTGACCCCCCCCCAACAGGGCTGCTGTGAGAGAGGCCGTCACAGACTGGTGAACGTATGGCAGTATCTTCTTTTCATGCTTGAGTTTCTCAATTTCAAGCTTTAGTTTTTTTATTTCAAGTTTTGTTTTTATCACAGTCAAGCCCAAGCATACACTTGTACAGGTGGCACACATCGTCTGCTCCAGCCTACACAGACAAAAAAGGAGAATCAGTCATGTTTAATCCCCCACATCCTACTGAAAATCAAAGCAATACATTTGCCACATCAGCGCCGTTCACACCATGCAAACACTCACCATCTACCTCAGGGTCACAGGAGGTGTTGGGCTCTGCAGGTGGAGCAGCGCAGTATTCTCCTCCTCCACTGAACACAACACAGGAAATGGCATGCCATGACTGAACTAATGTACACACTGTACAGAGTGACTGTGATATTACCCTGAACATGAAGGGGGGACATTCCTGCCACCTGGGTCCGACTGGACGCCTCCCTCTAACCCACCAGAATCAGCCTCCATCTACTGTTGGCCAATGCCAACTCCTCTGCAACTCCTCTGGTTTTTCTTATTGACTGTAAAACACAGAAACAAGTTATTAACTGGAGCCTAGACACACTACACATCATTATGAGAGATGTAGTGTATCTAGGCTCCAGTTAAAAGCTTGTTTCTGGAGGTTATTTCAGATGCACAAGCAGTGGGAAGCACACTTGGCTGCAAAAAAAGATGTGATATAGAAACATAATTTCAATATCACATCATTCTTTGCAGCCAAAAATGCTTCCCACTGCTTTTGCATCTGAAATAACCTCCCAGTAATTGGACTTTAGGAGGAATTAAAGTAATTAAAAGGTCCACATCTATCATATGACACAGCTATATACCTCTTTATTTATTTATTTATTCATTTATTTAATTAATTAATTTCCAGGAAATAATAAATAATACATAAAACTCAACACACATTTACTCGTTTAGCAATATGTTTCCAACAAGCCTTTGTTGGCAGGTGTGGTGTTGGACTTGCACTGCAGCACTGATTTGTGCCCTTCATAGTTCTGCATGATGATCATACATTCCTCCTCCGTGAAATACTGTGAGCGCGCCGTGATTTAAAAACGGTGACTTGTGCTGTTGAACGCACCCCGAGCACAGATCGTGATAAGTTTACGCAGATCTAACTAATCAACGTCTTATTGCGCTTCGTAGTACCGATTTACACCACCAGGGACAGCCGTGATTAGTCAAGTGCGACTTCGCAATTCAGCATCGTGTCAAGTCAGACTTAGTTAAGTGCGCTTTGTAGTATAGGCCCTTGGTTCAAGCATTTCTGTTTTTTCCACGCCTTGTTTGCCTCTAAAATTGTGCAGTGAACAGTAGAACTGAGCTTTAGAAATTCTTGAGACACAAGCATAGTGTATTTTGCTCCCGTCAAGAAAGAGCATTGTTATCCTCTCTTTCACGCTCTGGCCCATTAATAGTATTTGAATATGGAGGATGCATTCTGGGGGCTTTACTGATGGCTGCACTGAAAGGAAAATGATTTAAGGAATGCATACTGGAATAATCACAACGCATTTACCAAGGAGCGTTTTTAATCTGGAAATTTTTTAATGAGACCCAACAATGGCCTCATGAATTGCCACCCCTGGTTTGTTAATTGAATAGATTAGTGTTACGTGCCCTGGCACGTAGGATTGTTTTTTTTTCTCTCTCTCTTCCTCAGTCCGGGGATTCTGGGGATTGGTCCGTCACGCTTTTCTGCCGGCAGCTGATAGGCCGATCACAGTTCGAAGCCGTGGTTCGCTATCGGAGTACACAAAGTCCCACCTTCTTTATTTGAAGGAAGGAAGGGACTAACAGGAGGGACAGGCTGAGTCCCTCTGTGCCTGGGTTCCACGTTTCTGTCTTTGTGCGACTTAGTTTTGGGATTGATAGTGTGTGTGTAATCCATTATGTAGACTATAGGCAGACACCACTGGTTTTCCTTAGTTAGTGTTGTTTCAGGTAGGTTTAGGGATCTTTTTCTTTGGTGTTGTCTGTAGCTCTATTTTAGTTTCTGTAAGTATAAATTGAAAATAAGTGTAAGTGTATATATTTGTGTATTGTTATGAATTGCCGGGATTGTATATATGTTTGGGTTGTAAATAGATAAAAATCTTGTAAATATTACTTATCAGTGTGTGGTTTACTTTTTCTGTTGGATGTCTGTAGTTGGTTGCATACTTCACCCATAACCTGTCCTGTGGATGAGGACAGTTTTATGCCCACTTTAATAATGCCACTTTTCAGTAATGCCAAAAGGCAATATGTTTATTTTCTTTTGCTATTTGGAAAGACACTGAACCTTCATAATTGTTTGCACAATTATCTTTGCCAACAGTTAGTAAACAAATTAGTTAGTTAGTAAACAAATCCTGATGAGCAACATGACACGACAGTGATGCAAATGCTCTTGTAGAGTCTCTTTGTTGTTGCAGCAGCAAATACTCTGTCAATGACCAAACCATCTCTAAAGGATTAGTTTGGTAGAAACTTTTACATTAACTCAGGTGAAAGAAGCCTTTTACTCTTGCTTTTGTTCAAAGACATCTTTCAGCATTTGTGTTTGGCTAATAGGTCCAATCTGCAATCTGTGTTCTTGATCAGTTTTAATTAACTGTTTCCACTGTAGGAATGGACCCTCCCAGAGAAATGACTATGTCATATGTCACAGAAGACTCCGTGACCATATCATGGCTGCAGCCACTAGCTCCTTTTGATTACTACAAAATGTCCTACCAGTCTACTAGAGGTACTATCTTTCACAGCCCAGTTGTTGTTCAGTACATAATCTGTTGTAAATACAGTCCCAAACTGAATTTAATTGAGATAATTAACATTCTTTCATTTCTCACATGACAGGTCAAGTGGACAGCTTGGTGATTGAGAAGGAGGCAAATAACTACACTCTGACTGGCCTTCATCCAGCAACAGAATATGATATTAAGATGAATGCTGTACGTGGAAACCAGGAGAGCAGGGTCATTAGCACCAGTGTCTTCACAGGTACTGACTAGTTCTTCAACAATCAGATGTAGGCATGTGATGACATTGGATACTTACTGAGATACAATGTTGGTCCTAAGGATTGTTAAACTTCAGTAATGTAAGACCACAGAATTGCATTTCATTCCATTCAATTGAGTTTTATTTTTGTAGCACAACAAACATTGTCACAAAGCACCAGAAACATTGGTCATGTTAAACAAAATGAGGGTAATAGAAGAAACCAAGGAACACTTTTTTTTAGCTTATTTTAAATTATGTTGAATACATTTAATGAACACATTTGCTCAGCCTGTCAATTGTTTCAGGCACCTATGTCAGCCGCAGACTACTAAAATATAGTTTTTCTTTATGACTGTAATTCAAACTGCAATTCAGACTACTAACATTTTAGTTAATGAAATTAAAATATCTTAACAGTAAGAAAATTACAGAAAGAAGCAGTAAGGAAACTAGAATTTACATAAGAAAATGCAAAGTATTATGCGCAGAGTTGTTGTCCATTAAAACCTACTCTCAAGGTCTAAAGAACTTTAGTCCTTAGAACCCTGAAGTTACAGTTGAGGAAATAATTATTTGATCCCTTGAGGATTTTGTAAGTTTGTCCAATGACAAAGAAATAAAAAGTCTCAGAACAGTATCATTTTAATGGTAGGTTTATTTTTACAGTGACAGATAGCACATCAAAAGGAAAATTGAAAAAATAACTTTAAATAAAAGATAGAAACTGATTTGCATTTCA
>JBBJLR010000029.1:11596020-11606390 GCA_037577145.1 Brachypetersius gabonensis
ACCAGAACTCAGGAAGGCCTACAAGGAACACAGAAACAAACATGACAGAAACAAGGGTCCAGGCCCAATCCTCACAGTAAGTTCAATTAAAATAAGTAAAATGTAAATAAAGCAATACCAAAAATACAGATAAACACTGATCTTCATGGGGAGCTGATTTCACTCTGTTTCAGTTCTTATCTGGGCACCACCTGCTGACCAGCTCCAGTTGATCTAACAGACTTTCAAGGCTGATGCTCATAAAGCATCTCAGAGATACATTTAAGGTCCAAACTATTGAGTGATGTGTATGAATGATGGATGGGGCAGCTGGTGGTCGAGTGGTTAGGGCGTTCGCCCCGCGATCAGAAAATTGTGGGTTTGAATTCTAAGACTGCTGTTGGCACCTCTGAGTTTCCCTCGAGCAAGGTACCCACACGCTGCTCCCCTGGCACTGTGTTCCTGGCTGCCCACCTCACCAATGTTTTTGAGATGTTAGAATGCTAATTTAGTTACTGCTGTACTTTGATCACTGAAACTGAGAACCCCAGCTGTGACTACATAGGTTGTAGTTTTTATGGGTCTGCCTGTATCACATTCAGGTGAATAAAAAGAAACATTACTTGACCGCTGCTTTTTGTTTGTCTAGCTGATTTGTAATTATCTGTTTATTCTTTCCAAGTAATCTCAGCTTACCATGGGATTCGGTGAGCAAATTAAATGTGCTGTCATCTGTGGGGAAATGTAGGCTACAGTGAGCAACAGCTAGAAACAAATGGATTTGACAGAGAACCTGTAACAGGCTGCCTTGGCAAGGGTAAACTACACTTCATCTTGTACACACCTCACCATGATATAGTTTTGTTTTACGTTAATATATAGTGCATTTTAAATATAATTTACTAATTTACTAACATTTCCATATAAAATATAACTGTATACATATAGAAAGTGCGTCTTGAAATAACGCAGTACTTAGGAGGTTTGAAAGTAGCCAATCAGAGAGCGTTATTTAATTCTCCTTGCTGCTGAATGGGAGCATCCTACACTTGCTGTACTTAGAGGCAGGAGGTTTGAACATGATGTTGTGCAGGCACGACCCTGCTTTGGCATATTGTGTCTTGTCTTCCTATTTTAGTGTTTTAAACATTTTCCCCCAACATTTTCAACAGTTATCTCCGCTATCTCAGTTTATTTAGTATCAGTAAACTGTGCCCTGTCTAAACATGAGGGTCAAGAGAGTTATTTCAACGTTTCTTTTGTGTATGAGCCTTTGTTTGTAATGCTAACAGCTAGCAGTAGCGTCCCGGTTTCCCTCCGGGATCAATAAAATTTTCTGATTATTTATTTCTCCTTGCTGCTGCCATTTGTAGCATCTGTGACTGCAGACCAGAATCTCCCCCGTGGATCGTCTCAGTGTTTGTCTTGGTTTTCGATTTGTCCTTCTTTAAAGCCTTGTATTTTTATTACAGTAAATAAAATTAAAAGAGGTGAATATGGGTTTAGCTTTACATTTTCTTTAAGCGTAATGCATTAAATTGAGTTTAAAATGAATTAAAAGTGATCTGGGAACATACTTGGGGGCATATTTAGGGTTTACACTTTTTTTTTTTTTTTTACCACAACACTACAATGCGGTTTTTCACTGTACGCGGGTACTCTTGGAATGTAAAAAACAGCAAAATACGGGAGGTTACTATATTTATTTTTTCTCTTCGCTTGAACAACTGGTTTTTCAAAATAGAAACTCTGTCAGATCTGGGGGCTAATTACTTAAAATAAAGTTAATGCATGGACTACATTCCACACTCCAGGACTTATTTCAGCACCGTTTTTTTCAAGCTCATTTCAGTGGGACATATAAATAAACAGATCAAAAGCAGATGCATTAAAAGCCCACAACAATTCTCTTATTTCATGCTAGAAGTGCGTTTACCTTCCAACTAAAATTACAAGCTATGACTGTCAAGAGGGCCCTAAACGACTAGATGAATATAGCGAGCGGAGATGATTACAATATTTTGTACAATATAAACTACTCTTGTGCCCTTAGGGTCCTACATTGCAGCGGTTTGTGTGTGTGTGTGTGTGTGTTATTGCATGGCAGTGCTGTATGGCATATTACACTGCAGTCCCCTGAGTCTCTGAGTCTGTCTCTGCTTCCCGCCAGCACTACTGAGAAACGATTAAGAAGGAAGGGGGGTCTGGGAAAGGGGTGTTGTATGTGAATTTATGTTACTACAGCAACCTTGCATCCTCTAGGGCTGATGCAAGCTGCAAGGGCATACAGATACAAAAGAAATTTTGTATACAAATGTGAAAATATCAATGAAGACTCTCTCCCTTTCTGCCCTGCTCCCTTTCTTTCTTTTTCTTTTTCTTTCGCTCTCTCACACACAGCCCCCTTTTCCATCATGAGACATGCAAGGAAAATTATGCGTTTCTGCGTAATTTGCGGCAATAGATTGCCCGCTGTGGCTCGATTTGTGCTATTCAGTGACACAGATTCATTAGCAGTAATGGCCTCTGAACACGTACTCCTACAGTTCACTGGTCTAGACATAATCAGCCTGAAAAGCCTCTCCAACCATTTTCACTTTAGACATGAATATGCTGCCAAATAAGCAGACAGCTTTGCTGGAATGAAAAGGAAATTACTAAGATGAATACATTTTCCAATGTGGGCACATTCTCTTAATACTGCTCTCATACACGTGAACCTACTTGAAATCAAGCACAGATGTGTCCAGAAAAATGTGGTTCATAAGAAAAGATCCTCTTCTTCCTCATCTTGGGCTCTTTATCTATGATTACTCCAGTTTGGTTCTCACACTGAGGAACATGCTCATAAATGATAAAGTATGGATAACAATCATTAAGACTTGAAAATTCAAGTCTGTATGATTTTGTGGTGGATTTTCTTCCAAGTTTTCTCCCCAGTGTGGTAATATCACCCACTACCAAGAACTCCCACTATCACAGGTACCACCATTACTGGTGGCCTGGTGATTAGGGAGTTGCCCCTGGAATTGAAATGGTTGTGGGTTTGACTCCCAGGACTGTCAGAGGCACCACTGAGGTACCCTTAAGCTCCCCATTTCTTTTACATCTTCTAAATGACACTCATGCTGGCTAGACACCAGTATGCTGGGTAATGGAGGGCATCCTTCTCAACCAGGTAGAGCAAACACACCCCCACAAATTACAAAAGCAAAACCTAGTAAAGAATTATGCATTTTATTCCATGGCTGTATAAATCAGTATTGCATAAAAATGAGCATTGGACTGATGGTTAGATCTGACCAAGAATTAATCATTCATTTACAGTATTGAGTGGAACACTCTGGCAAATCTTTGTAACCCGAAAAAGATTATTTTATTCCTCTGTAAGGTTAATAGGTCAATGTAATTCCAAAATCCATTTATAGCATATTAGGCACAAAAGTCTAAAACTAATTAGTCTAAAACATTTATTCATATTATAATTAGAAAATAGGCCATGCCACACAAAAAATGAATTCCACCAGGCAGGTCTATATAAAGGACCTTCATTTCAGGTGCTGGATGAGAATCTCGGACCTAGGTGGGCAAGGCTACCCTTGCTTAATGCAATGCAAATGGGAATGTCGAGTAGCTCTAATGTGTGCAACATACTGTAAATTATTGAATCTCATGTGATTCGTTTGCTGTATTCAACCAGGCACCATGTGACTGTTCCCACTCTCAAGCAAGACCCTGATCAAAGCTACAGTGGTTTGCATTATGTGGGAGTTCTGTTACAGCAGCAGTGGAAGAAGATTGGCTGTGATGTTCAATCAATAGGGAACGACTCATTTAATTATAGCCTGCTTGTTATTTTTTTCATGAGATCTTCAAGAACCTCTTGTTCCAGCACAGGCAGTATGATTTTTTTTTTTTTTTTTGCCCAAGGGAACCGATGCATGCAATTTTCCACAAGGAACACCAGATGGGGAACTGAAGCATAATGCACAGAGAGCTGCTATTTTAATAATATGCAAATCTATGTTTACCGTGACAAGGTCACTAAGGGTCAGTCCAGACAAAAAAGTACAGGGGACAGGCTGTGCACCTGCACAGACAGATTTGCCTCCACCTGGGGGTGTAAGTGCACTTGAAGGACCGTCTTCTGAATTCTGGATGAGGAAACAGATTCACTGGGAGGATATGGTGGTAATAGTCATGCAGATGTTTCATCTATTTATTTATTGTCAGTTTGTACTGCACCAGTTTAAACATAAATGTTCTCTAAGGAGAAGGTTTGAGTGGCCTGAAACACCTGAAATGAAGGCCAATTGACTCTTTGCATACACTTTCCTGATGGAATTCATTTTTTGGCAAATGTCAGGCCTTCAAAGCTTGAGGCCATGAAATCCAGTTAACAAAGTTTAATGACCGTTAATAAATGTCACTCAGACGTTGTTCCTCAGCTGAATATCTGTAGATGCCAGTTTAAAAACCTAACCGTGCTCAGTCTACTGCCTGCAAGTACCGATAAAGACGACAATAAACGGCCTCCCATTAACTGCCACGATGCCACGAGGGCCTGAAATAAAGTGTTTAAACGAAAGAATTCTGTTAGATTTTAAACCATTGTTTATCATTTTGGGCAAATCACGTCTGTCCCAATACCTTTGTCCATTTACCTCGTCGTCGATCAATAGCACAAAACGCAAGAGCGTATTGAGAAGGGGGCGTTCCAAAATGCAAACTGCTACACTAGATAGGGTCTATAAAGTTGTACACTTCTAATACATGATGAGTAAAAATGCAGAAGGGTGTGGTTTGGAACGCGCCCAGGTAGATTTGTAAAGACTAGAGGAGTGAACTGACCGGGGCTTTTAAACTGGGACATTCCCTAAGAGTGATTCACACTGACCTGAGGGTTTACAGAGGTAACTTGTGTGTTTTAACATACTTTTGTGCTCTAAGAACTGAGAAAAGAGGCATATTTGGACACTTCAGCACTGAAACGTCCTCGAAGTGCTTCAACTTCCGAGGCAAAACTGGAATTGGAACCCACCTAAACCACACACACGCCAGGTAAGATAGTATCCTCACTTTTACTGCCTATAATGTCCTATTTTGTGGTGAATGTTTCTCACTCTTTAACTTCATATTAGCCGGCTGAAACTTTTTTTACAGAAAGAAATTCCCTGCTATTACAAACTCTTGTGGACTTTTCAAAGCATTTGTAAAACGTAAAAAAAAAGTTCATGTATTATCAATACATAGGTGTTGGACTAAGCCTTAATCATTTTGCCTCTTTTTTTACAGTATTGCTCAATTAAAAGAGGGATGTCAGGTTGTCAGTGCTTAATATGAAGGATATTTATGAGGCAGTCCACTCAACCCTTCCAGTCAAATACGCTTTTAAACTGCATTTGCATTCTGCCATATATAAGGGCTAGTCAGGAGACTTCAATTGCGGCAGAGGGCAGGAGACAGTTCTCTTACACGTCCTGGTTAAATATAACCAGACACAGCAATAATGAATAACGGCGCTGCTTTCTGCTGGAACGAGGCCCTCTCAACAAACAACCTGCTGCTTGAAGAGCAAACTTAAGCACCCTAGGAACACGAGGATCATTATTAGATCCCTCTCTGAATGCACAGGCCCAGCCCAAATTGCTTAATCTGGCTATATAACATCAGATTCAGTGCCAGGCCACAAAAATTCGTTTTGGTCCTGTGGCTTCAGTTCTGTCACATTCCAGGAGGGCTCTAAAAAGCATCCCCACCCTCCTGTCCAGAGCCTGAAGACACCGAACCCATCTAGAATAGCTGTGAGATTATCAATACCCAGAATGCAGTCTATCACTCAAGACAGTTTTACACTGGGGCCATGAAAATAATGTAATCTTAGAGTGATGCAAACTTATTTACATGTAAATTGTATTTCTAAATAACTCATCGTTTTACGTGGAAATCTTCAACAGCGTGGAAACTGCAAATATTCTTCTTTTTTTTTTCACATTCAACATATCTGCACCCACACGGCAGACATGTTGACTCTAATCCAATCTGGCGCGTGCAGGTTGCTTTAATTGATTGCGTCATCATCGTTTCGGTCGTGTAAAAAAGCATTTGCCCGAATCCGGAAATGCATATTTTTTTTGCCATTTTCGTCCAAAATTTTTCAGTGGCCGAATATTCGGTGCGCCCCTAATAATATTAATCCAAATACAAATTCAACTAAATATATGTCAGTGTAGGGGGTGGTGCGGCCACATCCAGACGCCTTCCGGACTGCTCCGTTCAGAACTCGTTTTAAATTCATCTATTGTTTTGCATTTCTACTTTAGTGTTTCAGAGAATTCCATATCTTTAATTTAAAGCTACTTATTCTTTATAATGTTTGCGTCTCGGCCGAGAAAGACAGACTTTAATTTCATTTTAAACTTAGTTTAATGCATTACCCATATTTGCCCAGACTCTCTTTTAAATTAATTTACAGTAATTAAGATTTTTTACGAGGGCCAAAAAGAAAAACAAGAGAAACACAGACGATTCACGGGGGAGATTTTGGCAGGAAAAATAAATGGCATGATAAATAAATCATCAGAATTAGAAAACTTTATTGATCTCGGAGGAAATTAGCATTAGCAGCATGTGGCGTTGAAATCACTCTGTCAACCCACATGTTTAGACGGGGTACAGTTCTCTAATACTGAATAAACTGAGATAACTGTTGAAAACTGGGGAAAAATGTTTAAAACACTAAAAAACGAAGGCAAGACGGAGCAGTCATCCTGCAGCAGGCTTGCGCCTGCGCACTACGTAACGGATTGGCTACTTTCAAACCTCCCACCTCTAAGTACAGCGGTATTTTACCATTTCAAAATGCACTTTTTATATTTATTCAGTTATATTTTATATGGAAATGTTCTCTGCATAAAAGCGAGGGGTTACTGTATATACACTTATATAAGCACACATACATATATACACATTTTAATACTGTGCTTTCATTAACTGTATTATAACTGTCTTTACAGTCCCAAAAGACAGTTATAACATCCAGAATTTACAAACGAGTGGGACTAGGGCCCTAACACATGGCCAGACTTAATGATCTTGTTACCATATCTAAATCTTGGCCATTACTTACTTTTCTCATTCCCACACCTTACTACGTTGTGACCAATCATTGTCCCTCAAACCACTCATGATTCAAATCTCATGCTTCAGAAAGGTGTTTTATTTTAAAAGGATCTCTCCAGCAGTGTTCTGTATTATGTTAGTATGGTCTAAAAGTGACAGCATTTAAAATATGAGAATAATTGGCACATTTGTTAATGAGTCTGAACCATCATTTGACTCAGTGTATATAAATCTTTACGTATGTACGCATCGTGAATCAGATCCAGAAAAGTGATACAGCTTATAACTGAACAGAGAGCTTTTCATATGCAGTTATATTAGTTGGCCCCATGCTCCTCTGTTTTGTAAGCGCATGTAGAGCTGCACGTATACACACTCACGCACGTACTCGCGCGCACACACACTTGTTTCCATCCCTAGTGTGAGTCACAGGGACAGATGTTCTCCACTCTCTCTTTTACTTTGTGCTACACTCCAGTAGTCATAGAAGTGAGTACAGCTCTGAGGAGCTAAATTGCACCTGGGGCTGTGGAGCTTCTTAAAAACCTGTCCTATGTCTGAGCTAAGTGCAGGAGCAGCAGGGGGAGAGGAGAAAGTGTGAAGGAATGGGGGACTGTCCATAATGGCTCAGAACCACTTCTCCACTTGAACTGTCACAGTGTTGTTAAAGCTGAGTTTACAGGTATTTCAGGGCCACAACAGTGAGGCACACAAAATGGGCAGCTGTGTGAAAATTTGAGTAAAATGTGTGTCTCAATTGGGTTGAATTCTCTAAGAGACAGGGCTGCTAGACTAGAGGCCTCTGCTCTGTTAATGTTATAGATGTGTGAGCCCTACTGCCCTACTTTTCTCCAGGCCTCCGCACTCGACAAGCTCTATAAGCACTGGCAATTTTATTTGGCCTGCTGTAACAGGACATGCTTAGGCTTCAGCATTCATTTATTTATCCCAAAGAAAGCTGTGGTTAAGGAATAAATCAGCTGAAAATTAGGCATTTTTAAAACTACTGGAAATGCTTTTATTACGCATTTGAGGAAATGGTTACACTCTTAAAATAATCATTGCCAGAACAAAACCATAAAAATCTATATTTTTAAACAGCTGTTCACTCTATTACATGTGAATTTCATGATGAATGGACCAGTAGAAATGATTCAAAATGACTTGCAAAATAGTAATAGGAACTAAAAAAAAAAAGAAAAAAAAAACTTCCATTGTAAGTTAAAAATACCTTTTTTTCTACTATAACGTTACCAAGGTTACTAATTTGGAGCAACAAACTCATTCTTGACTTGGACATGTTGAATAAAATATGCTAAATTCGCATCAAACCATTATGCTATGTGTAGCTTAAACTTTAAAAAGTCATTAACACTTGCAGCATATTTACAAAAGTGTCTCTTTTAAGAACCTCCCACTAAAAATATGCCATCTATTCATGTCTGCCTTATTGCATTCTGCAGTGTTTGCACCCGAATGATGTCAGGGAGGGCAGATGTGATGGAATGATGTGTAAAGTGATGCTGGATTAAACACCCTAGGGCAGTCAGGATTGTTATGAATACAGGATGATAGAAATCGCAGAAGCCGCTTATGAGTCACCAAGCCTTCACTCGTCTCTGTACAAAATGGGTATGACAGCAGCCCTAAAGTTCAGTCGCAGGACAGACTAAGGCTCCAATCAGGGATTTCTTTCAAAGTTCTTGTTTACCTCCATTGCATGACTTACTGTTGTATATTTGTAATGTTTGAATGCACAGTTTTTAAAAAAAATGGAAGGATTAATATATCACTGAGAGGTTTTGGATGAATTTGGTATCCTGAATGTTGTTTTTTGCCAAAATGGTTCCTCTGATTTTGAAGGCTGACAGTACGTCTGTTTAGTCCTTCCACTGTATGCTATATGGATAAAAGTATTGGGACACAAGTTTTTTCAAGATTTACTTCCAGTGAACGGTAATCTTAATGCTTCATCATACCAAGACATTTGTGGACACTGTTTGGGAAAGGACATTTTCTATTCCTACATGACTGTGCCCCAGTGCACAAATCAAGGCCCATAAAGACATGGTTGAATGGGTTTGGTGTGGAACCTGACTGGCTACACAGAGCCCTGACCTCAACCCCATCCAACACCTTTGGGATGAAATGGAACGGAGACCCATCCAAACAAAGAGGAAGCTGTTATAGCTGCAAAGGAAGGAACCAACTCCAAATGAACATCCCTGATCATGTTATTGTAAAGGGTCGGCACTCGTGTGATTATGAATTAAACAAAGTAGCCTCCACTGACAGTGTCGTAGCTGTGCATAGCTGGTTTATTATTTATAAGTCTCAGCTGTACTGCACGGACTGATTATTTTCAGATGGCAGGAGCTGCTTCTGAAAAAAAATCAGACACTACAAGATGGCTTCTATAACTATAAGTATTATAGAATACAATGCTGAAGAATACAGCTCTGCCTTTGCATGTGTTTTTGCATCATTTTAACACAAGAAAGCTGACTGTTGTTTTTTGATGTGATGAATTAAAAACTCTTTCACTTTTACTGAATTGAGTCATTTTTAGAAGTTATTTTGACCATAAACCCTTTAGACTGTGTTTTGTCTTCGTGTTATTTTATCAGTGTTCATTCAGGAGTCTACAAGTGTGATTTTATCATCTTATCATAAAAGAATAATGACATAGAATAGAATAGAACATCAGCAATTCAGTGGTATAGATTAGACAAGCAGATTGAGGAGACCCGGGAGAGATGAAGAAATGAGGGTCAGTAGGACTAAGACAGAATACCTGTGCATGAATGAGAGGGAGGAGAGTGGAAAGACGAGGATGCAGAGAGACTGAGTGTGTTGGGAGAAAGATGCTAAGGACAGAGCTGCAGGGTAGAGGAGGTGTATGGATATTGGTTGTGTGAGAAAGGAAGATGCAGATGATAGAAGAAAATCGAGATGGACACACTTGAGCAGTGATTAGGAGAGAGTGTGCAGTCAAAGTAATAATGGATGAACAAATTCTATTTATTGTTACAGACAATATGCAATGTAAATAAATTAAAGACTACAGTCGTGGCCAAAAGTTTTGAGAATTCCATAAATATGGGAAATTGGAAAAGTTGCTGCTGAAGTTTTTATAATAGCAATTTGGATATACTCCAGAATGTTATGAAGAGTGATCAGATGAATTGCATTGTCCTTCTTTGCCATGAAAATTAACTTAATCCCAAAAAAACCTTTCCACTGCATTTCATTGCTGTCATTAAAGGACC
>JBBJLR010000029.1:11613510-11652844 GCA_037577145.1 Brachypetersius gabonensis
AGACTGTCCCCTGTAGTTAGAGAATGGAAGTCGCTTTGGATAAAAGCGTCTGATAAATGCCGTAAATGTAAATGATTCTGTGGTCAAATGATGCAGAAAAAAAAAGAATTGCTGCCACACAGTTTAAGCTTTAAGCTTATATTAGCTTACATTAATAAACTTTCAATCCCACTAATTTTAACGCCTCTGAATAAATAAAGAAAGTGAAAAGATAGGTAGACATCAGAAGCCTGAGTAACCTCAGATTTCATAATGAATGTGACTGTAATAACACACTCACGACTCTTTACTTTAATTGTAACATCCATGGTCAGCGGTCGCTAGAGGCTGCCATTGTATAAGTTGATTTAAAGGACTTTTAAGTTGAAACACAGTCATTATGTTGACAGCAACTCTTTTGTGCTTTAGTTAAATCAATACAGAGAGTGTCCTTAGTTAGTTTGGGTATTTAAGTTCCACTGTTTCACTGTTTGGTTGTCAATCCACTCTCACACTACCATTTGTAAGTTTGTAGTCTGAAAAGAGTCTTGGCCCTTGTGCCTTGTTTTGGTTTTGAGTATTAATAAAGTGTATCTCAGCATGAAAGTCTGCATCTGCGCCTCTTCCTTGGACGGTACACGGCATATCATGACAATAACTTAAAAGGCTGTTTTTATCACTACGCCTTAAAACAGATTTTATGTTAATTAGCTCCATCCTGACTGGCTGTACTGTACTGAGCTTTATTCAAAAAGTAGTCCAGGCTTAAACACACTTTATAAGCAGAGCTAAACCACTGTAACCTGAATAAACATTTTAAAGAAAATGTCTTAGCACTTGTCCCATAACATGTTGTATTTGGTCTTCTGAGGAGCATGATGTGATATATTTAAGGACAAAATAAACAGTAAATCGTGAATAAAACTGACCTACCTTCCATAGCTGAAAATATATTTATCTGTAAGTGTAACGGTTCGGACTAGTTTGCCCCCTGATTTCCGGCCACGTGCCTGGTTTTCCTGTTTTCTTTTGTTTTTTCTTTCTTTTGGTTTATGGTTTCCTGTATTCAGGTTTCTGAGTATTTCTGTTATGATTTCTTATGTTATGTTCTCATTTGTGAGTGTTTAAGTTTAGGATTATTTCAGAGACTATTTCCGCCATTAATGGGCGATGAGGCCTAGAGGCCGAGTTTGTGTTCTGTTTTTCCCTCGTTCATGTGTTCTGGTGTTCCGTCATGTTCTTGTGTTCTGTTCCCCTGTGTTTCCACCAAATGTCTCCATTGTCCCTGTCCAGCCCCACTTCCTGTTCGTGTTCGTGCCCCTGTCCAGTCTCGCAACGTCCACGTACATGTCTCCTGTCCACGTTCATGTGTCCACGTTCACGTGTCCACGTCCACATTCATGTCTCCTGTCCATGTTCACGTGTCCACGTTCATGTCTCCTGTCCACGTTCATGTGTCCACGTTCATGTGTCCACGTTCATGTCTCCTGTCCACGTTCATGTGTCCACATTCATGTCTCCTGTCCACGTTCATGTGTCCATGTTCATGTCTAATTGTCCAGTTCCCTGAGGTCCTGTCTCCTGGTTTCCTCCTGTTCCCTCCTGATGTTCCCTTGGTCCCTTAGTTCCCTCCGGTTCCCTCCTGTTCCCTCCTGTTCCCTTAGTTCCCTCCTTTGGTCCCTCCGGTTCCCTCCTGTTTCCCTTAGTTCCCTCCTGTTTCCCTTAGTTCCCTCCTGTTTCCCTTGGTTCCCTCCTTGGTCCCTCCTGACTTCCCTCCTGACTTCCCTCCTTCCTCTCAGTTCCCTCCTGACTTCCCTCCTGACTCCCCTCCTGGATTCCATCCTGTCTCTGGTTCCCCTCCTGGTTTCCCTCCTACTCTGGTTTTCCTCCTGTTCTGTTTCCTCATGTACTTGTCTGGTCATGTTTCCCTGTTTTCATGTTTAGTCCTGTTTGGTTCCCTGTTGTTCCTCTGTAGACCCACTAGGGGTCCCCTGTGTTCCCGTCTGTCTCGTTTTAGGTCACGTGTTCATGTCTAGTTATCCCCGTCACCTGTTTCCTGTTTATGTTAACATGTTCTGTGTTCCTATTGGTTTCGTCTCTGTCTCCCCCTGTATTTAGTCCCTGCGCCGTGTCTGTTCAGACACGGCGACATTAACGTCAATAACGTCCACTTCCCCTGTGTATGCTCCTGCCCTGCTTTCCTGTCCTGTTCTTCGTTGTAGCTTGGTAAAGTGTATTTCTGTTGTCCCTGTTTTTGGCCATCGTTGCCTTGTTTTGGTTTTCCTTTTTTATAAATAAACTCCTTTGTCCCTCACCATGACCCTCTACTCTGGTTCCCTGTGTTTCCCCGCCATGCTTACGGAGCCTACCGTGACAGTAAGGCCACATTTAAGCTGGGACATGTGATTTAATCATGTGTAGTCCTGGCCTGCCCGCATTTATTTTATCTGTTTTTGTTCATTGTGTCTCTGCTTTTGTAAAACATTTTTTTGTTTCACTGTGTTCTGTTTATATGGTTCAGTTCATCAGAAGCATTTACTTGACCTGACTTGACTTGAGCAAACTAGAATCTCATTTTCTATTTTGGTTCTTCAAGTGTATCACTGTAGAACCCCTTTTTTGGCACCTTTTCCTTTTAAAAACATAATACTCCACCAGCCTGTGTTGCACAACATTAGTTACTAAACCATTACTAAATGTCACATGAACTTTTTTTTAGATCATATCACTCAGCTAATGCTGGTATGATGTCCAAACTTGACAGGCAATAAATAAGTTATGAAATAAACCTGTAAATCGAACATAAGAATATCCGCTGCTAAGCCAAAGATTAGGTAATGCTGCATGTGCGCAGTCCCCTCTGCAGCAACACTCAGTGACCTAAATAACTGCCAGGGTAATACACAAATAATCATCGGTCATAAGGCAATTAGGCAAGTCACTGCTTTTCTGCCTTAAGTACACTGAGTACTTCAGACCTGATAAGAGACATTAAAGAAGATAAAAGTTTCGGAACACAACTGTGTTTGAGGGCCCTTGCGCTGGAAGGAGGTCACTTTTCCAGCAGACTATTTTGTCGCTGCCAAATCACTTTGTTTTTAAAAAAAAAAAACTTTGTTTTTTTTTTAAAGAATTTATCTTTGGTGGGAACATGGGATGAACACTTTGCGACTAAAGAACAGATCAGATATCATTTAAAATCTAGTTGTAATGTCTCAGGGTAGCTGCAGGACAGGCAGCCTTTAAGTTTGTATTAGTTGTGTATGTGCACGTTTCTGTTTAGTTTTAGGGTGGCTGCAGTTAAGACAGCCTTTAGGTTTTAGTTTTAGAGTCACAGGGTTTAGCCAGGACAGGGCGTGGTCACCAAGCTTCTTGGGGTTCTGGTAGAGTGTGCTGGAGGGAATGGTGAAGTATCACTGTAATGAAGGAAAACATATTGAAAGTAAGATTAAGTCAGAAGGACTTTGAAAACGTATCGCCCTGTGGTTTGAGCTGTGCTGGGAGATCCAGGTGTGAGTGAGTTTTGGGACTGTGTGCGGGGATTTCCTATCTAGGAAAAGCCACAAGGACTGAGGCTCGAAGCCCCACAACGAGCAGTGGAGAGAAGCTCTTCTGTGAGAGACGAGTGGCACGTTTCCCTGGCAGTGTGTTCCATCTGTGGCTCTCTCCCTCTCTCTCTCTCTTCTGTGTTCCAAGCAGGAGTGACTGGTTGCAGTGTGAAGGTCCGTGGCTCTTAAAGAGGACTGGTCAAAGTTCTTAGGTCACCAGCACGGAGACAGTGGGCGAGAAGTGCCCGCTCTGAGCGTTCCAGCTTTCAGGCTGGCTTCGAGGGACGTTCCCCCTGATGCTCTTCCGTCTTCGTTGCTGGTCCTCATCCTTCTATATCTCGTTCTCTCTCTCTCTCTCGTTCTCTCGTTCTCTCTCGTGTCCGAAGCAGGAGTGATGAGTGGTAGTGAGAAAGGCCTGTCTCTCTAAAGGAGGTCCTGGTTAAGGACAGAGGACTGTAAGGACCCGTCTGTGAGTAGCGGACGGAAGCGGACCTCTAGGAGATCAAGGACTGAGGATTACCAGGAGTAAAGAGACTCCTCGAAGAAGGGGCTCCACATGACAGTGTTTTGGACTTTGAGCTCTCTTTTGTTATCAATAAACTATCATGTTTGAAACTTAGGATGCTGCTGTCTCTCTCTCCCCTCAGCGCCATGACACTAGTCTGGAAATAAAGGCACTGTTCAAGCTCTTTGTGGACTGCTGTCAATACATATTGAATGCCTTATTTGTGCTGCGTGATGATTAGTCGTAATGTACTTCCTGGACATGGTGCACCATAGGTGAAGACGAGCAGTGGAAGTTATACAGAGGCCATTATGTCACTATTGTAAATCTTATACAAAATCCATAATGGACCCTCAGCAGTGACAGGGCTTCTTGAAGGCCAGAATGAGCTGTCTTAAAGGGAGACCTTCCATTTTTAAATAATTCAGAGGTGGAGATGTAGAGAAAACCATTCAGAGTGGTATGAGTAAGAAAGTAAAACTTTGTCATCTCAGCCATATACACAGTACACAGTGAGACAAAATATCATCCTCCTGGACCAAAGGTGCAACATAGAACACATGATGTGAAAGGATTAAATCTAGAGAAACCATCTTGGATTTCTTTACAATGGTAGTGATAGGAACCAGGGGCTGCGATATCTTTAGTGTAAATGTTTCTTTACCATCCAAAACCGGCCGTGACACCATGTATCTTCTATCTTTTATGCTGAAAATGATCAAATAAAATGAATCCAGACTAAATGTGAAATGAAAAAATACTTTTTTGGGGTAATATGTTGCCTTACAACATTCTCTAACATGAATGTAAATGTATTCACACATATACCCTTTACTCCCTTACACACATGTCTTTGGACTGTGGGAGAAAGCGGCGACCCCGGTGGAAACCCATGCCAAAACAAGGAAACTCCAAACACAAAATTTCAACCGTTTAAAAATCTGCTGAATGTCCCTTTCAGTCAGCTTAATACGCTGAGATGTATTTGTTTAAAGCAGTCTATCATATATAATTATTGTCACAAAAGAAGGTAGCAGGGGTCACAATCAATAGGACATGTGAAAGTTCATATACAACTGTAAGAAAGGCTTATATGGAAGAACAGCAGCTGAGTGTTGGGTCAAAGTATGTTAAATTGTGTTTGGTGTGATCACTAGAGTGACCCATAAAGCTCCGTGTCATGTCATGTACAGAGCCAGACGGACATCTGAACTCGCCCTGCCCTCTACCTCCCCACACAAGCCCACCGTGGGATTTAGTGACCTCATCCAGAGATCCAGATTGAGAGATTATCCAGCCCCTGGTTGCCTTGGTCAGGTTGTTTGTTGATTTGTTCGCTTTTATCACTGAAACGCTTGGAATCATGATGCAACCTGCAAGCATGCGCCCTAGAGACGAGTCACGGTTAAAATATTAACAGACAGTTGTGTTGATCTGTATATAGCCTTGGTTCACTGGTTGGCATGAACACAAAAGGTCATCTGGGGTCTTAGGGCTTTGTTTTGTTAAACCTTGAGAGAAATTAATTTGATGGGAGAGAGAGAGAGAGACAGAGAGAGACAGAGAGAGAGAGAGAGAGAGAGAGAGAATCCTAGTGTTACAAAGCTCACCCCCAGTCATTTAATTTCATAGAAACATTGTATTTCTCTGTAAGGTTGTAAAGCTTATTGGAAAGCCTATTTCTGACAAACAGTTTATGGCAATGGGATTTCAAAGAGGCTTTGTTGCTCAAAACTGTGAACAGTGAACATAATCCTCTGGAAACTGCTCCCCTTTATGGCCTATAGGCATTTAAAGGCTTTCGGAACTCTGTCCAAGCTAAATGTTCAGTTGTGGCTCTTTGACTGGTGCAAAGGTTTTGGCTTAGGTTAGAGGCCTTAAAACTTTTTCAAACTTGAACACCTCTCATAATAAAGATCTTTAAAAAAAAAAACGTCAATTGAAAGGTTCTTTAGGGAACCAAGTGGTTCTTCAATGGCATCGACCCAAAGAGATCTTTTTAGCACCTGTATTTTGAAGAATTAATGGCTCTCATTGAGACTGATTAATGAATTAAGGCGTCAGGGACATGAGGACAGGGCACCTACAGCAACACCTACACCTACAAGGCATTAGTTGTGTGGGGCTCCATTTACCAAAACATGAGATGTTCAAGGACTGTCACTCACGGGACTTGAATGATCAGATTCACTATATTTAGATTACACTGGTTTGTTTTGCCACATGACTTTGATTTGTTTTATCAGTAGCTGTATATTTAAGGCATCTTGTTCGAAGCAGCTTGTCCTTGCTGTAGCTGAGAAAGTCATGTATCTTCCTCACTGTAGACCAACATTAAACACAGCATTTCGGACCGAATTTATTTATAGTCTCCTTAAGAATTTTAATCCATTTTAAGATCATTCACATCAATCCCACAATGACTGGGTTGGAATTATGTTCACAATTGCACCGTGTTAGCAAAAGTCTTTCAAGGGGCATTTTTTACAATACAATTCCTGTATAATTAAAACGTTATGTTGTAGACAAAGTCATTCAAAGTGGTATGAAGTGAAATGCTCCATTGAAGAGAAACTCACAGTCATGGCAGTGCCAATATGAAACTGTCATCTGAAGAGTCTCTGACTTACAGAAAGCTATTCCATACAGTACTTACAGATGCCTGAGATGTTGTTTTATGATAGATTTATGGTGGAAAGCTACATGCAGGGAGGTGAAAGGCAAAAATGTACCCAAAGCAAGAGAACAGTAATGGTTTTACATTCATTAACTCATATTTTGATAGTCTGTTTTAAAATTCTAACATTTTAAGTCAGACAGGCTTTCTTACTATTTTAAGGTCAAATGCTGTATCATTTTCTCCCAGTAATAAGGCACTTTAAAGCATCCAAACACAGGAACACATATTAGTTCTAGTTGTTAACAAAATAAGTAGAGAAAGTTTTTGATTAAAATAAGTTACCACTAGTCATGTAGATTCATGTTGGTCTACCTTAATAAAAAGACTATATATCCTTTGTAGACACTCCAACATCTGGTTCCAATCACAATACAGACTTCCTTTCAAGATAACTATGGTAAATGGACTGGATACCTGGACTTCCTGATAGTAAGATACTTTCTCACCGTGAAGTGGTCAAATAGTCCTGGGCCTCAACAATCTAGACCAGACCACAACAGTAATACTGAGAGTTGTGTTCTTGGCCATAGCCTGTGTTTGGACTACAAAGGCACATTGTAAAGACTTGTGTACCATATTTCATGGCACAACTAAGGCATGTCTGATATTAAAAACACTCCCTCACAGCTCTTTTAAAAATCTTCCCTTTTTTCTAGTCTAGGGCGATTACTAATGTCTAATATTTATGACGACTCAGGCTGTAGCGTTTTGTAATCGTGTTCAGTGAAGTCATTTGTAAAATGCGAAGCAGTCTAGATCAGGTCACTGGTGCTGAGAAGCAGGGGTTTCTAAAAATAGGCACCTCACCTGTTGAGGATAGCCGTGCTTTGTGAGGACGTAGAGGAAATTGGAGGGTGGAGGGAGGGGGCAATTGGGCAATATTACTTAAGGGTTTCGAAAAGATCATTCTGACATAGTAGCGAGGAGGGAGATTACTGACAGAACATAAAGAACTGGGAAAGGGGGGGATCAGATCAGATCTCCTGCATTTCACCACCTGTATCCCGACAAACACTGCTTCCCAGAGCAGGACTGCCTTCCTGTTCTCATACAATGATTTTCCTCCTCAGCTACAACTGTAAACAAGTTCCAAAGGATTTTTAAAAATGAAATCAGACAGTATATGGGTAACATTAGTTGTAGTCAAACCATACTTTTAGCCACAGACTCACCAGCATAAAGTGCTCCACGGAACACTGCAAAAAATTCCTCACCGCCATCTTAAACTTCTCCATCCTGTCACACCCACATAATTATCTGTGTAATATCTCTATGTCACAATTACACCTCCCTGTCTGACCACAGCATTTTGTGTAAATACCACAGTGTTGTTTTCTGGAGATTTTCACTTTATATTGTCAGTTTCTTTGAGTCACCTATTATGTGCATTTGAAGGCTGTGCAGTCATTGTACAAGTAGTATCCTCTGGAATCAATAAAGTTATTTTACTTCTGACTAAGATTCTAGACGTATTAAAATTAGTATAGTGACTTGTGTGATGCATTATGCTTATACATGATTAAAGCCAAACTTAATTCCGTGGCACCTTTCACACATGCAACATAGAGAGAGGTTCTCCACAATGTATTATGTAAGACAGTCTGTCTGTTGCATGTTAATTTGTCAGCAAAATACATTTAGAACTCGGTATGGACAAAAGTATTGGGACACACCACTCAATTATTGGTTCCTTACATCCGGTGAAGGACCATCTTAAAGCTTCATCATACCAGGACATTTTGGACAACGCCGTGCTTCCAACATTGTGGACACAGTTTGGGGAAGAATCTTTTCTATTCCAGCATGACTGTGCACCAGTGCACAAAGCAAGCTCCATAAAGACATTGTTAAATGAGTTTGGTGTAGGAGAACTTGACTGGAGCGCACAGAGCCCTGACCTCAACCCCATCCAACACCTTTGGGACGAACTGGAACAGAGATTGTGAGCCAGGCCTTAACATCAAACACCTCTAAAGTTAACAGAATGAATGAGCACAGATTGGCACAGAAACACTACAAAACCATGTAAAAAGTATTCCTTGTGGAATGCCTAGCTGCAAAGGGGAATGGGGCAACTCCATATATTTAAATGCACTGCCAATAAAGTCCGTGTTGGTGTAATGGTCAGACGTCCCAATACTTATGTTCATATAGTGTACCTACCAATCATAAAGCAGAGGACTCTCTCAGCCAATCACAGGGTTCTGAATATGAGCAGGGAGCCAATCCTCATGGCTGTTGCTCAAACCGGGTGGGGAAAATAAAGGCTTTATCGACATCTTCCTAACGGAGCATGCGGTTCAGGCGAGGTTAGAGAGCGTCCTGGACTGAACCCTCCCGGAGAGAAACTACAAATAGGAGCTGCGACGTCCAGAGCCGAGCACACAAGAGCGATGAAAGGTGGCAGCACGACAGACCACACTGCCTGTCAGGCCTTTCCGAGTCTTTATTAACGCCTCTAACTGGGAGAAGAACTGAGAAAACACCCTTTCGCTTGGACCTGTTTCGTACAAGGAGGACTTTCCACTCAAGCGTTTCCACGGGAATCCCACGATCGTCTTAAAGGTAACGGCTCACACACTGACAGCCTACACGCTGTCGTACAACACTCATATTTACATATACTTAATTTAGTGACCCTATTCATACAACACCCATATTTAGATATTCTCCATATAGTGTACTTTTTCGTACGACACTCATTTACTTATATATCTTTTAATTTCCTTGTTCATACAGCACTGATTTTTATATATATACTTAATACAGGGACCGTATTCATACAACTCTGATATTCACATATACTTAATGTAGTGTCCATGCAACGCTGACATTTACTACATGTATTTAAAGTACTACCTTGATTCATATAGCACTTAGAGAAGAACACGCTATTCACTGTAACAACACTGGTGTTTACATATATTTAATCTAAACATGAGATTTATTTATATTCCGGGACTAAGAAACTGCGTTGATGTACGTTTAAAGGCTGTTTGGAGAGAGAAGCGGTGTTAGGCTGACTGGAGGAGGAGCCCCCCGGCGTTTCATGAATGAACTGAGGAAACAGTGCCAGGGTCTCAGTGCGGAGCGATGGTCTCAAGTTTAACAGAGCGCAACTCCTCGGTCACACATTATGCAAGAGTAACTGAGGTGTTTTTATTCGTAGAGAACAGCCTGATCCTGTCACACTTGGATAACGTCCCTTGTTTAACACCGGGACCAGTGCATTTACATGGCTGGTGATTTCTTAGCGGCTTTACGTCACGAGTCGCTGCTTCCTTTTTGTTCAGCTATAAATGTTCAGACAAAACAGTGTTAAACTAACGATTACATAGGGGAATAGACATTTTTATCGTTTAACTTTTATATGGTATGGTAATGTTATATCTATCTATCCATCTATCCATCTACCTTCCAGTACTATTAGCATTGAGGAGTTGGTGAGGAGCAATTAGGCAACGGACGCAGTGTGACTATCTGTTCGACTTTGTAATCTCTGTATTGTGTAATAGTGCTGATTCCCCGAATAAACCCTTTCACTGGGTCACGTAAGACGAGATGTTTAGCCTCTCAGAAACTCTGTGTGTTAACTAGGTCAGCCATAGGATTCCTTACAGAAACTTCACTTCATTTAACTTGCTCAGAGTTGGCTCGAGGTCCTGAAATCTATTGTCCGGAGTGAAGGATCTTTGGCTTTGGGACTGGATTAATAAGACTGAAATCACTCTTTCCAGATGATAAAAATTACCCAAGCGACAGCCAGCCTGCTGCAATCCTTAACAAACCAAACGGCTGACCTTTGTCTTCCAGTAGAAAGAACAGTAAAGCTGCCCTAATGGCTTTTTGCTCCACATTACGGCGTGTTGCACAAACAGTACTCAGCCTTACTGGAAAGATGTACTGGAGTTACATAACATTGTGTTGTAACGGACCTTACGTAATGACTAAAGCCTCTCTGTTTTAAATTCCCTTCTTTGCCACCAGGTTGGGCTGTTGTTATACTGACAAAGCTGAAGTTGACCTGCATTCTCCTTCAGAAGACAACACATCCACTTCCATCCACTTCTGAGCAGCCGTTTCACTGCAAAGTGCAGTCACAAGAATGTTTGAAGAGGCATCTCAAGAAATGAGAGAGCAAACAACCGGAGTCTTGAGAGCTGTGGAGCCTGCGGCCACCACAGGGGTTCTGGGGCTGGACGCCACAACCCCCAGCAGCACAATGTCCTTTACAGATGAGGCCGTCTCCATCTTGACCTCGAGCAGCCTATTGGCTCGTTCGCTTCTGGGCCGCACATCACCTCTGAAGCGCAAAGAGGTAGCATCAAGTGCAAATAACTTGCGGCGCAAACGCGAGTTCATCCCGCAGGACAAGAAGGACGAGGGCTACTGGGACAAGCGCAAGAAGAACAATGAAGCAGCCAAGCGCTCCCGTGAGAAACGGCGTGTCAACGACATGGTGCTGGAGAATCGTGTGTTGGGGCTGCTGGAAGAAAACGCAAGGCTACGGGCAGAACTGCTGGCACTTAAGTTCCGCTTCGGCCTTGTCAAAGATCCTTCCAACACACCCATCCTTCCACTAACCACCACGTCCTGTGCCCCACAGCCAGCCACTCCACATTATTACCTGCCTCGTGAAAATGGGCCTCTTCCCACCACACCTATGGCGGCCCATCTGAACTCTGCGCAGGCCATGCCCCAGATGGGACGAGGTATCAGGGACACTGGCAGCATGTCAGAAGACTCAGGCTTCTCCACTCCTGGAGGCTCCAGTGTCGGAAGTCCCGTGTTCTTTGAGGACAGGCTGAGCGACCATGGCAAGCTGTCTCCTAACCGGGCCGAGGAGCTGGGTTATGAGTACCACCACTCCCCAGTCCCTGACTCTCTCGGGGCACAAGGCTCTACAGGGCACGGTTCCATGGCATCCAATCGAGGAGAGTCTGTGGAAGGCATGAAAAGCCTCCCACACAAGCTGCGCTTCAAGTGTCCGGGCAGCGGTGAGGGAGAGAACCCCAGTGACCGACGAAGTCCCATGCAGCCCATGCAGGGTGGACGAGATGGCCCCAGAAACCATTTCCCGTTGGGTGTGAGCGAAGGACCAAGATTCTGGCAGCAGGAGGGTGAAGAAGCACGAAAAATGATCACTCATCCTTCTTGTGGCCCATCTGGCAGTTACAGTAGCAGCCAGCTGCCTGTGAACCAGGGCGACATGTACTACCACACAGAAAACAGCATGCTCAAATCTCAGCTCAGCTCCCTCAGTGAGGAGGTGGCCCAGCTCAAGAAGCTCTTCTCTGAGCAGCTCTCCAAAATGAACTAGCGAGCCAAGGCTCACTGTAACAGACTGAATGCAGGGAACTTGATCTGATCTGAGCCAGACCCAGCCATATATGCTGACACTCAATCTCATTACTAGGAGCACAGGGACTGATGGAGCAGGCACTGTAATATGAGCTTGAAACATTCAGCCCCAAAAGACGTGTATGAAGTCGGTTTTGTTTGGAGTAACAGAAATCTTAAGGCTCTGACACGAAATCTAGTGATTACATGTATGCCACAGTCCCTTACCTTCACTTTATTTTCCTAAGTTCCATAACAGGAAGCGAGAACCGGAACAGGCAGGAGGTTGGAATGCGGTTTGGGTATCACTGCACTCTTAAAAATAAAGGCTGCTAAAGGGTTCTTGGTTTGGATGTATGGGCAGAGGACAATTGTACCTTTTGTGGTATAACATTTTTACATAGAGATTCTCTGAACTTTAAAAGGTTCTCCATAGTTTGCATATCAAATTTAGTAAAATAAATTGGGACAGACCTAAAGTCTACTAAAGGCCTCTAAAGGGGACCAAAAGTGGTTCTTCTTTGCAATCACTCCCCAAAGAACCCTTTTTGCCTCGTGTATTTTTAAGAGTGTAGCTCTGTACTAGAAGTTCAGGCCAGGCCTGCCATCTACTGACCCTCAACAACCACGTGTTACATCCTACTTTAATTCTGTGTGCACTGTGGGCCCTTGCACCATGCCTCCTCCACTTCATTCTCACAAGAAGGGCTCTACTGATACAATACAAACCACACAACAAATCTGCAGACAAAGCTGTTGATCTAGCTCCACTTCACTTTTCTCCACAAACACTGTGACAGAACCTAGGAGTATCTTGGAAACCAGCTCAGATCAGACTTCTGGCTGGCTGTTGTGAATACACAAAACCAAAGTGCACCGTCCTTGTTTTTAACATGCCATTATTTGTATTATCTGTCAGCTCTGCTGTTAAACAACAGAATGAGATGGACTTGAGAGGGCTTCGGCTGCAAATTCGGTGCTGGTTGTGTTTACATGTGAATGTTCCGTCGCAGCTGGACCACTGCTATGCAGATTCGAAGTGGAATAACAAGTGTTGTGTTCATAAATTGCCAATATTATACCAATAAAATACTACCATCCACTCCAATATCAGCATACTAAGAAATGGCCGAACACAATTTAGGAAAGATCAGAACATGTCCAAAGTCATTTTATATGTGGTGACACCATGTGGTGAGAACTACATGATAATGTAACAGATGAATTGTGGTTGGAGTGTATTTGGTGTTTTCACATCATGACTGGAGTTGTTTTTCCCCCTCTGTACAAAAAGTTAATACTGTCTGGGACAAAGATGGTGTGTAACTAATAACACAAACACTGTAATTTGTATTTTTGTTGTTAAAAATTGTGTTGCCTTGTGTATGTATCTGTGTGTACAGTGTGCACATTTTTATAAATGTGAATAAATATTTGACAGCATACAGTTTCGCTTCTTGAAATTATATACTATTGTAAGCATCAAAAGGTTAAATCTAATGTGTATAAGAATACATTTTACTGATATTAATTCACGTCAGTTATTTTAAAACAATACCAATCAATAATAATAGAATTGAGTAATTCAAGTATCACATTATTAGATTTCACATTTTTAGAAGCTACTAAATTGCACAAAAATAGCCAAGTATGTCTAGTCATTTCTTATAAACGTATCTCGGGGTTTGTAATTGTGAGGCATTCTAGGTGTTATTTTTGCAGTGAATGTTCTCTGAGCGTCGTAGTTTTCTCCCTCATCTTGAAGAAAAACAGTTCTGGTCATCATTTTGAATACATGTGTATACTTACACTATAAGGACAAAAGTATCAGGACACACCTGTTTTTTAGGGTTTGTGCTAGACACCTTATTTCCAATGAAGGGCAATCTTGCTGCTTCATCACACCATAACACTCTGGACAGCACCATGCTTCCAACTTTGTGGAAACTGTTTGGTCGAAGAACCTTTTCTATTCCAGCAGGACTACTGCAGAGCACAAAGCAAGGTCCATAAAGACACGGTTGGATGAGTTTGGAGTGGAAAAGCTTGACTGTACCACACAGAGCCCTGACCTCAAGCCCCTTCAGCACCTCTGGGATGACCTGGAATGGTGATTGTGAGCCAGACCTTCTCGGCCAGCATCAGAATGAACGGACACAAATTCCCACTGAAACTCCAAAATCTTGTGGAAAGAGTGGAAGCTGTTATAGCTGTCTGTGTATTTGAATGCAATGTCATTAAAGTCTGTTGGTGTTATGGTCAGACATCCCAATATTTTTAACATATAGTGTATTTGTAACAATTTTTGATATAAAGAGGTTGGAAAAGAACAACTTGTTGATGTGTAATGTCTCTTTGTATCTAATGAAGGTTCTACCATCGGTACTAAGCAAATATAAAAGTATATTAACAGTTTTAATTGTTTTAAACAAATCATACACTACCAGTCAAAAGTTTGGGCACAAAACTTTTTTCTTTGTTTTTGTTATTTTCTACATTGTAGATTAGTATAGAAAACAATCAAATGATGAAGGAACGCATGGAATTATGCAGTAAACAAAAAAGAGTTAAACAAACCAGAATATGTTTTGTAATAAGGTAATGATGGAATGTCATTTCTTTTTACTTACTTAAGTGGTTTTTGCCTTAATGTGGAGCAGAACCGTAGTGGAATAGGATTCTTACTGTGTACCAACCCGAACATCACAACTGATGATCCGGAACACATTAAGAAGACAAGAAATTCCACTAAAGAACTCTTAACAAAGAACAACAGTTAATTAAATACCATTCCAGGTCGATTCCTCATGAATCTGACGGGGGAAAAAAGAGTGTGCAAAGCTGTCATCAGAGTAAAAGGTGATGTTTTCAATATTAATCCACAACGTAGCCAATAAAAAAAACAAAGGAAGTCGCTGAATGAGAAAGATGTGTCCAAACTTTTGACCGGTCCTGTATATGATTTGTTCAAAGCACTTTAAAACTATGAATATACTTTTTATTTGTTTATTGCAGTTAGCAGCCTACAATGATAGGCCAGTTTATGATGGCTAGACGACTGGGTCAAAACATCTCCAAAATAGCGGGTCTTGTGGGGCTTTCTCTGCATGCAGTCGTCAATACCCAAAAGTGGTCCAAGGAGGGACATCCAGTGACAGGGTACAGAGGAGTAGCTCCCACAGAAAAGTAATTGTAGCACAAACTGCTGAAAAAGTTCATGCTGACTATGAAAAGTGTCAGAACAGTTGGAATGTGCTGAACAATCTAGTCCAGTTCATGGTGTTCCCACCTTATTCCACAGGAATCAAATATATGTAATATATGTGGAAATGATGAATCGGATTAGACACGTTCAGAGGTTTATTTTTTCCTCTCTAGCACTGTATATGCAGAAAAAAATGTTTCCTCTGTAAGACCACAAAGCTCCACCTGGGCTTGGCACTCACCCAGCTCTCTCTAATGGGGGTCGAAGGGGGCTCAGGGGCTTGCACTCCCCCACAACATTGGCTGCTGTATCTCTATCTGTAATCACAGTCGGGTGGCTCGTTACTGGAAACCAGGAGAAGCATACACTTACACTTATTCATGTGAATTTCAGATATGCAGGTGGTATGACCCAGACAGGTAGGGACTCATATATTAGTCATGCTACAGGAAGGTTTAGCCTGGTGAGTCAAAGGCTAAACTTCTCTGCTGTACGGTCTCCTGTGGGTGTTCATTGCAGTGGGGCTCAGAAGAATTTCTTCCATGAGGGATGGTTTCTAATTACTATTACTATTTCGGAATGAAGCTGTTGGGTTTTAATAAACCTTCTCTTTACTGCTTCTTCTTTTGAAATGTTAAAAAAAATTCAGACTGTAATTGGGCAAATAAGTGATGCATGGAATTAACTTGACAGGTACTTTTCCACAAGAATAAAATATTTCATTTACTTACTTTCTGCAGGGATTTTTTGGCTGTAATGTGTTTTAGTATATGCCATTTGGAGAATCATTTACACAATTCCACAATTCCACTGCCAAGGCATGTTTGGAGCACAAATGTTTAGTATAAAGCTCCATGGTGGGGCAGGTAGTGCTGTTGCCTCACACCCCCAGTGTTGGGGGTTTGACTCCAGGTCTTTGCCTTGTGAGTGTGGCCTTTTCTCATGATGGTGGTGGGGTTTCCTCTGGGGTCTCCGGTTTCTCCCACAGACCAAAGATTAACTGGGTATTCTAAACTGACCGTAGGTGTGAGTGTGTGCAGGATGAGTCCCTGCCTTGGGCCCGTAGACCCCGGGATAGACTCTCGCGACCCTAGTGAGGAATTAGCAGTTACAGTGAATGAAGGAATGAATGAATGAATGATTAGTATAGCACTGTAGCTATAAGACTAATGCTGATAAAATAAAAACACTAGAAGTCAAGAGTCACCCAAATCTCTTCCATAAATACACACCCCAAACATCTCTCAACATGTTCAAACCGCATCCAGTTCTTCATTAAGGTGGTGCACTTAAAGGTGTTATTTAAGACTTACTGTAAGCTATGAAAACCCTAATTGTACTTCTACTGCGCTTTCAATTTTCTTTGATGTATTTATGTATTATGTATTTCGTTAATAAATCCCATTATACTAACATATTATATTTTATAGTATTCTGTATTTCTGTAAAGCATGTGGAATGACATTTTATGTATGATAATGTGCTGTAGAAATACATAAACCTGAACTTGGACTTAATCGTCAACATGTAAAATCTTTAGAACCAAACATGCCTTGGTGTAAAGATAACAGTGATAAGACGAAACTTTTTTGCATGTGAAGTTTACATCAGAACTCATGAAAGGAGGTCATAGCACTGTTTAGAGAAGGTAAACCCACACTCAGTTAAAAATACTGGCACTGACACTATATTGGTATGGAATGATGACTTAAGTGGAAGTCAAAATATAATTCCGAGAAAATATATGTGTAGAAATACAAAAAAAAGTAGCTTAAAAACAGAGTAGTCCGAATAGTTTAGTTGGCTCTATCTTTTTTTTATTTATTTATATTTGGTCAATAATAAAGCATGTAAAAGTCAGATTTGTGACCAATCACAAGGCAGAACAGATGCTGTTACCAACAGCACAGAATCCCAGAATGAAATTACAAACAGAAGGAATTAGTTACGTTTTAATTGCTAATATGTAAAAGAGAAAGAAATAAGCAGAAGTACAAAAGTAAAAATATACAGTAAATCCAAAAATACTCTGAAAAGTACAGCTCCACTGTGTTTCCCAAAAGAACATTGTAGGTCTTTATAATGAAATATAATTATTAGTTAAGAGAACTAGTCATCAAAACACCGCACGTGGCCAAAGGTAACCAGAAGTAATTACTACCAACGTGTGTCTGAGTAAAATCAGATGTTTCTTATATAATCCATTTTAAACTTACTTCATCAAAATGTATTATTTGTAGAGGACATTCTGAAAAGTGTAAAATCTGAATAAATATAACACACCTTTCGTGAGGCATTTATTTTTTCAAAATCCTCGTCATCCTCTAGAGGGCAGCAGATTAATTTGATTTCTGCTTGGTTCATTGTTCAACTGTTTTCGTGATCATGGGTCCACGTATGATATGATTTAGTTTTCATATATTCCCATACCACCGTTTGTAAACGACAGTAGTGGTCCATAAACAAAACGTATAAATATATGCATATAAAGCATAAAGATATGCTATGGATATTATAGGATTTATAATTAAATGAATGCAAGCAGCAACACTGAAAAAAGGAATTCACTTGATCAAAGTAATGCAATTCTGTATGATAGAATACAACTTATTACTTGATAGAATTTTGTCTTACTCTTGAAACAGCCGTGTTTATGTTCAGTGCATTTGGTTGTGAAGCCAATTCAATGTTTTTAGTCTGCCTTCATACCAGCCCTTCACTTTCAAAGACTAAAAGCATGACGTAATTTCGCATGAATGGATCTGCCCCGACAAAGCCTAATTATTCATGAAGGATAAAAATAAAAGACTGAATGTCACAGCCCCCTGCAGTGTTACCCTGACCCCTTATCAGAAGATCGGTACACGCCTCATTTCCCTCACTGTCGTCACTACAGTGGGCCTCCACAGTGAATTCTGTTCAAGATAAGCGAAATTGTTGAACACCCCCATCTTCCTGTATAAGAACATGCAAACCTCATGTGCTCCAAATTGTTCTCATCCTAATCTGAGCTCCAGTCTGAGCCACGTGGTCTATGTTCTTTTCAAGCGACTAGGTAAAATTCTATTAGCCTCCTCCATTTGAGGAACAGACTGGCCTCTGAGCAAATTAAGGCAATGCCGCATGCCAGGCAATGAATGATGGCTGGGATTGAGCCAAAAGAGCTTGTTTTAATGAGGTCACCCCCCTGTTCAACCCCACACGCACCACACACACCGCAGTCCTGAGCCCCCTCACCCCTTCTGCCCCCTCACCCCACGCCTCCCCTGCCCCACTGCTATTCGGCGGGAGACTGCGCCTGTTGCTAGGCAGGCAGTGCGACAGTTGCCATGGGAACTGCTCTTTGCTGAAGCTGGGTGGGGTTGGGTGGGGTGCAAAGGGGGTTGGGAGTGCCCTAGGACAAGAGACGGGGGAGGAGGAGGAGAGGTGGCAAGTTCAAGGCTGTCGCTATCTTCATGAAAGATGCCATTCCTGGACAAAAGAAGAGGAGGATCGATCAGCCGAGATTTGGCATGTTTTTGAAAATTTCACTATTCAAGAAAAATGGAAATGAAAGGCACGTTAATACAATACGATTTCATTTTGAGGCATTTTTGACCATTTCTAATTGTCCATTTCTCACACAAAAATGTTTACACAATGTAATTCATAGCTGCTGAGCGCAAAAATTATGAAGATAAATTAAATTGGTAAGAAATGGAGATGCATGGTTTTGATATGATAGCTATGAAATGAGGAACAAGAAAAAGAAACAAGAAAAGAGAAGATGGCATTCATCTTTCAGTGCTGTATTTGTCTATATACAAACATAGGACAGCCTCATAAAGCCATACCGTCACTGTTGATGGTATGACTTTTTTTATTTAGAGACAACAGGCACCCTAAACTGGGCTAATAGGTACAGTTTTGTTATACAAGGGTTTGGGATTTTTTATATAGTCATATACGGTGATAACCACACACTGGACACTAATGTAATACTCAGTACAATCCAGTTCCAAGACAGTCCAAATCTTCATGCTGAGGTGACACTGGACTGTCTTTAATTTGGATTGAAACATTACTTATCGTTAGTCATTTTCCTGACAGACGCTCGTGAGTCACTACAAGGGAAGATTTACAAAGGATTAAACAATTCAGTGCGTTGCCTAGAGGAGTAATGATGGAGTAATAAAGGTCTTGTTAGTGCATGTGGCATGATTTGCCATTGAAAACTCCCACAGTTATTTCTGGCACCTGAATTAGCATCGGCAGACAGACACCAGACAGATTAATGCACCAACTATATGCAGATATATTAGGCTGTGGCAGTAACATGCAGTAACGAACCACACATGTGAGTCGTGCTCTTAATTCTCAAAGTACATGATCTGAGCTACACTATATGGACAATATATTTACACCGCCATGGACTTTAATGACATTGTATTGAATTCTTCTTTAATATGGAGTCTATCCCCCCTTTGCAGCTATGACAGCTTCTACTCTTCTTGGAAGGCTTTCCACATGAATTTGGGGTGTTCCTGGGAAATGTGTGCCATAGAGCATTTATCAGGTCAGAGACCGATGTTGGACGAAAAGGCCGGGCTCAAAAGTTGGAAGCATGTTCTTATCCAAAATGTCTTGAAGCATTAAGATTGCTCTTCACTGGAAGTAATGAGTTCTAAATAATGTACCTTACTAACAGATAACAACAGCAAGGTTTTAATCTTTCAGCATCCAAACATGCAACAGACTGAATTACGACACACTGTGGAGAACCTCTTCCTGAGCTGCATGTATGACTGGTGGCACACAATTAAGTTTTTCAAAAATTAACACACAGCTTTACATCGTATAACACATCATAACGCATCACACGTGTTCATGTTCTTTCCATGTATGTCTGTTAGGCTTACAAACAGTGTAAAGCTGCGTAAAACTCTGTGTAGGTATAGAAAGCTATGTGAAGCTCTGTAAAGCTCTGCAAAGCTCTGTGAAGGTATGGAAAGCTCAGTAAAGGTGTAGAAAGCTGTGTGAAGCTCTGTGAAGGTATGGAAAGCTATGTGAAGCTCTGTAAAGCTCTGCAAAGCTCTGTGAAGGTATGGAAAGCTCAGTAAAGGTGTGGAAAGCTCTGTGAAGCTCTGCAAAGCTCTGTGAAGGTGTGGAAAGCTCAGTAAAGGTGTGGAAAGCTCTGTGAAGCTCTGCAAAGCTCTGTGAAGGTGTGGAAAGCTATGTGAAGCTCTGTAAAGCTCTGCAAAGCTCTGTAAAGGTATGGAAAGCTCAGTAAAGTTGTGGAAACCTCTGTGAAGCTCTGCAAAGCTCTGTAAAGGTATGGAAAGCTCAGTAAAGTTGTGGAAACCCCTGTGAAGCTCTGCAAAGCTCTGTGAAGGTATGGAAAGCTCAGTAAAGATATGGAAAGCTGTGTGAAGCTCTGTAAAGCCCTTTGAATGTATGGAAAGGTATGGAAAGCTAAGGAAAACATTGTCAGTGCATGAATGGTGCTACACAAGTCGGGTTACGTCACTTGGAGCGCTTGGGGCTGATCACCAAACAAGACAAGAACAAGAGAGGAAAAAGATGGTCACATTCTTTACACTCATCATCATCTTCATCATCAACATCATAAACGTGTCAGAACAGCTATGGCTCGCTCTCCACGCATCCTCCCATTTAAGAAAAAACAACAGTTTCTTTTTATATCTTCTTTTGAGGGCTTGTTGCTAAAAATGTCTCCTTGTTTTGTAAGTTTTGAGTTCTCTCTCTATCTCTCTCTCCCCTCTTTCCCTCTCTTTGTCGTTCTCCCTCCCTCCCCCTAACAGTGTTATGTGCATCTTCTCCCTGTATCTGAGGTTCCTGGCCTGGCGCCTAGTCCCTCCCACCCTCTCTCTCTCTCTCTCTCCAGTCCCTGCAAAGACAGAGAGAGAGAGAGAGAGAGAGAGAACGAAAACGTGACTAGGCACCCAAAGCGTCCTGTTATGCAACGAGTGACCTACTAACATACATTTCGAGACAGGCAGGCAGGAGAGAGAGAGAGAGAGGGAGGGAGGGAGAGAGGAAGGGAGGGAGGGAAGAGGAGAGCTGGAGCAGTTCAACAACACAACACGAGGAACCAAAATACAGAGAAGACGTACACCTCGAGCCGAGCTCAACCAGACCCTGAGAGTCCAGAAGCAAGCGCTCATGTGGATACTTGCGTGAACGCATCCCTGGTAAGCCTGGATATTTAAGACTTTGTGTGGATTTTGTTGAAATGTTGTAATTTATTTTGCTTTGTCAGTCGGTCAGCACCAAATCATTTACGCATTATGCATTTTACTCCTCGCTGTCCTGTCCTGGCGCGCCTTGTGCCAACCAGACTCTCCGGGCTTTTGTCTGCAGCTGTCCTGCTTGTGTGCTCCTTTTTACCCGCTCCATGCCCAAGGCGAGGTTTCTCTCCCGCTGGTTCTATGCGTCTGAGCTGGACTGGTGTTCACAGAGCCGCACTGGGCTGCTGGACATGTGTGTGTCTTGCTGGAGGGCTGAAATGCTTAAAGCTTGGTGCGTTATGTTCCGCACTAAACAGCGGGGAACTCCGGTTCTGTTGTGCTGGCTATTGTTTTATTATTTAATTTTTACTAATATACAAAAAACGAGAGTGACCCAGTGAGGAAGGGACTGCGGACACGCTTCTGGCCGTCACGTGTTGCCCGATCGTTGTGAGGTTAACACGGCTGTTTACGTTACGAGTCAAACCCTATTAACCCTTTCCTGAGACGAGCTCCCTTTCCTTCACTACAGAGGATTAAGTGGTAAAGCTTTAGAGTGAGCTATAAAAAGGAGACTATTGATCGTTTCATAAACTACCAAAAAATCTGGCCGTAAGGTTATCGTAGTGCTAAAAAGTGTCTGGACGATCGTACTGGGCGAGGTGTGCAGTTTGTTTCTGTTTGGGTACACTATATGGACAATTGTTTTGGGACGTCTGACCACTTTTTAATGACATTGCATTCAAATACATAGACTTTAATATGGAATACATAGGCTTTGCAGCTCTAACATCTTTCACTCTTCTTGGAAGGCTTTTCATAAGATTTTAGAGTGTTTCTGTGGGAATTTGTTCCCATTCATTCTGTTGAGTATTTGTGAGGTCAGTCACTGGTGTTGGATAAGAATCTCAGCTCCAGTTCATCCCACAGGTGTCTTTTTGAACCTGCCCTGGGGGACCGTCATGCTGGAATAGAATGGGCTTTTCCAAACTCCGTCCACAAAGTTGGAAGCATGGCGTTGTCCAAAATGTCTTAATATGCTGAAGCATTATTATTGTCCTTCACTGAAAGTAAGGGCCTAGCCCGAACCGTAAAAAACAGGTTTGTCCCAATACTTTTGTCCATATCGTGTATGTTCGAACACATTTAGCCTTTGTTTTAGGAACACCTGCTACTTCAGAAATGAGCTGTGAGTTCTAGTCTGATTCTGGTCATTGAAGGCTGATACTCCAGGAGATAAACACTAAAGTCGAGGTTTTTCTCTACATTTAAGACCACCATGACTAGCTAAACTCTGGAACTGACACTGTGTTGAGAAGGTTGGCCCCAGACTAATAACGAAAATGTCGCAGTATTTATTAAAAACGAAACTGTTTACATCTGTTTCCAAATAGGAAAGGATTATGATATTGCTACTGCTCTTATTATGTAATAAACTGTCTAATACTTAATGTTGATGCGTTTGGGGTAAATAAAACTGGCATGGGTTGCAGTGACATCTCGAGCAGACCCCGAATCATTACGTCACCTATGCACAGGCGGTTCATTTGCTCGTTACGCAATTTACCACTTTTTGCTTTTGCGAGACTAAACACGCGAGTTCTTTCTTTATACTCTATTTTCGGCGGCGTGAACGCACCCCTTTCCGAAAAAGAGATGACGCAATCTGCGGAACCCCCCACGCTCACCCCCGTGTTATGGAGCACAAGGCTGAAGAGGGGTCTGTGCAGACCCCCGTTTGTTTGTGTGCGCGCGAATGTAGGTCATATTAGACGAGGGAGGGAGGCAGGGAGGGAGGGAGGCAGGCAGGCAGGGAGGGAGGGAGGGAGGGAGGGAGAGAGGCAGGCAGGGAGGGAGGGAGAGAGAGGCAGGCAGGGAGGGAGCAGGAGCAATGCAAGCCCACCAAAATAAACCCTCAGCCATAACAAAGAACACTCTCACAAGGAAAAAAAGGGGCGAGGTGCAGCATATTCAAGCCTTTTTACATCCTTGTTCATATATAAACATTATTACTAATCAATAGTGGGTATTGATTAATGTCATCATACTTTGTATGCTTATTATAATAGATGTGTTTAGTTATTACGAGGAGAGCAATTAGAAAGCAAATGGACTGGCATGTTGGAGGGTGTGTGTGTTTATGTGTTTGTGCCCTGTTTGACCTGAAGTTCAATCTATGGATTTCTTGGCATGGTGGTGGGGGGGGCAGATATAAGGAAAAAACACTTGCGGAGGAGGAGGCGCGTCGTTATTGGGCCAATGTGGCTTAGAGGGAGAGGCAAATTACCGAGTTTTGTAGGGCACGAGAGCGCATGTGACTGACGAGCACATGGACTAGGCCAGACCGCCTTTTTTTTTCCTTGTTCAAGCGAGGCGATGGTGATATGCGAGTGTTTATAGAAGGCCTGGATCCGTGCCCGGCTGTCCGAGATTCACCGCCCTTTTTCTTGGGAAGATAGACTAAGACGGGGAATTTCGGGGCTTAGAAGAGCCGCCCCATACCCCCCTTCCACCCCCCATGTGGCAAACATTATTTGACCCTAGGGGTCAGTCGTTTGGCTGAAATCCTGCACCATTGCCGTCCTCTGCTCTTTCCATTACTTAAAACAACCCCGAAGCAACACGTGCACCAAACACTCGAGCTGAATTACTGTTTCCATGCCTCGCCCAGACTGAGCCCTGTGGAGTTTCTCCCAGCGGCTGTGAACATGAAGCTTCTATTAATAACATTTTTCTCTGTATATTTATAACATTTTACTAATAACTGTATATATAATTATGTAGCATTAAAAGCAATACTATATTAATAATAATTGGTATTATTTTTATTGTTGCTTGTGAGTCTAAACAGGCTTAAACAAACAAAGCAGATTAATTGCATAAATTGACTTGATCTCATAGCAACATTAAAACACACTGACGAAGAGTCAGGATTATGAAGATCCAGGAAAGATGAATTATATTAAATGTATTATTTTAGCTTGCTTTTTTCTGCCTGTGCTTTTTGTCATATCTGAATATGACTTACAAAAGCCATGTCTGGATTAGAGATCATTTTGACTTTATTGTTCCTGATATGTTTGGATTGAACTAGGAATAATCACAATGTAAAATTAAGGCATCTTATCGAAGCCATTGCCATTGATTTTAGTATTTATAGTAATTCAATGGAAAAAAAAAAGAACTTTGGAAACATCAAATACCGCTTTCAACTGTTGGTTTTTAGTATTAATCCGCACAGATTGTGGGGCGTGGGCTGTTAGAACTGCTGGCTTTCAAGTCTCTCATTTGAAAACAAACATGCCAGCACTGCCTTTCTCCCCTTGCTGCGTCCTTCTTTGTCTCCTTCTTTATCTCATTCACCCCCAATCCTTTTCTCACCTCTCTCTATTTTTAGCTAATTCTCTGCCTCCCCTTCGCTTTTCTGTCGCTCCAGCTCTTACCGAAGTACTCCTGACCTATATTTGAGCGCAAGGGAAAAAAGCCAGCATTGCCTCACGCGCTGCCCGGTTTCTGGGTCAGTGGGCCAGCAGGCGAGAAAGTCTCTGTTTCTTCCCTCTGAGCTTCTTAAAGTGCAGTTCTGAGGTCCCAGTGTACTAACCTTTCGATATTGCATTAACCACCGGTCCATGAACCCTCTCTGTTTTCAAACATCTGACTTTAGTCTTATTAACTCTTCTCAGTGGAGAACTTTCTTTGATAATGGGAATAGGTCAACAAAAAATGACCTGATTAGTCTGAAGCTAAGAAGGGTTACATTTATTTTACATATTTTCATAGCAAAAATTTAGTGTGTGTGTGTGTGCGGTGGGGATTATGTTGTGTCTGTCTGTCTGCAGTTATGTAATTTTGATTCAGAGTTTACTGGGAAAAACAGACTCCAGTGTTACACAGAATATTGTCTGCTTAAACAATAGGGTGCGGTACAAAATGCATTAGTCATTTTGAACTTTCAGCTTCATAATTAGGCCTGAATGCTAGTGCTCGGTGGTGATGCATGTGATTATACATTTCAGGTTGGAAAACACAAGCTCTCACAGAGAATGAATAGATTTTAACCCATTTCTAATCTTTGTGAATATCAGGATCAGTCAGTAAAGCACCAGACATGCTTGACTGTAATTCAATACTCCAGCTGTGTGGCTGGGAAAGGATATATTTGACTCCTGGCTTTCAGGACACAAGGTGAAATTCCAAGAAAATTCTTTCACTTTCCACACAAGTGCTACATTGTGATGCCTTACCCTCTGACGTCTCAGGTTTTATTAAATTAACCCGCCCCAGTGCACCACAGGGCACAATATTAAATGAGGAGCACCATAATAAATTCAACAGCTAAATGTCACCAAAGCCCCATCTGTCACATGAACTCTTAGCCTGTCCATCTGAAAACATACCAGACACAAAAACCAGCCACCTCCAGTTAAACATGGGTAAATGTTACAGCCTGTAAACCTGTTTTAGGCCATTACAGAACACCGTAGACACAGGAAAAAGCAGCTGTAGAGTCCATTTACTTTCTTGTACAATACGTTTTTAGCCAGGTGGGGTTTTGGGACCACTCCTGTGTCATTGCTATGTTTGCACTTCACAGCATTTCTTTGCCCTGCCCTATTCCACAAACTTGACCTATATTGTGAGCCCTTCAAAAAGTATGCAATGTGACATGCTTTTTGCTAACCTCTATTTATCTGTCATGACCTCTTTCATCACTGCACTTCTTGCTTGTCCTTTATAGTTAAACCAATATGTCTTAAGCGTCGTCAGCATACGCCTGATAGTGCTTTAGTGGTTTATCTGCTGAAAATAACAACACAGCCTGTCTGGTCGTATTTTTCTGCCTGACTGTTTCGGAATCTAGCTCATGACCCAGATACGGAGGGAACCCTACACGATCACACCTGAAAGATCTATTACGCTGGCTGCCTCCCAGATCTGTTCAGCAGACCGTGTAGTCAAAGAGGAGAAGCAGTAATGTCCAGTGTTAATGTTTCAAAAGCTTACACTTTAGCCTCACTCTGCTTCCCGCACCCTCAGTGATGTAATACAGGCTAGCGTTTCAAAATGTAAAAACAAATCATGCGCTCGTCACTAATGCTTGCCAGACATGTAGTTATGATTACAGCTCTCGATGCTGCAGGGGAATTCTGCACAAAGGGTTTATTAAAGCAGCGGGTGAGCTGAACAAATGTATTTAACGTTCATTTGTGGCGTACAGCACGTAGAAATTCAAACCTTCTTTAAAACAGTAGAAATTGTGGTCCAGAACATTAGCGCACTCTTTTGTTGCCATTACATCATAATAGAGTGGATCTAGACAGAGGGCAGAGATCATGGGTCACAGACAGAGGAGATCAATAGCAGGGCCAAGAAGGTCAGACAGTGGTTACCAAGCACAAGACACTATTCAGTGGTTGCCAAGGGTGACCATCCAACTAAAACCAGACGTGCTAAGCATGAGGTGAAGGGATATGAGGCAGATGCAGTAAAACATTCCATTTCTAAATCCTTTGATTCTCCAGGCATGAAGGGAGCCAAGATGTGTTTTTTCTTCCTGACAAAAAAAAAGGGGGGGGGGGTGATTTTATAATAAATCATTTCATTAAATGTTTCATTCTTGTGATCATAAGTGTGTCTTATGCTCTCAAAGGATTAACACGTCTACTTTTTCCCCCTTTTGTGTCCGCAGCTTTTTATCGTACAGCCAGCTGGAGTTTCAGAGAGAGGCTGCACCCCTCCCCAAGAGGCTGGCAAGCTGAGACAGACTGAGTGACCTACATCCTGCAATACGCCTGGAGCACTGGGGCACATCTCTGACAGCTTGACACAGCCGTGTTGAAAAAGGAAAAAAACCTGAAAACAAACAAAGAGAAGGGGTCAGAGAGGCTCTAAGCTAATTGTGTCACATTCTCCAGACATCAAGAATTTTTCTGCTTCTTTCACCCGGTTTGGCTTTGTCCTACTTGCAGTGTTTTAAAATTACTGTGTGTTGACGAGCTGAGCCTTGGGAGCAAAAGAACATTGTTCACATTGAGGGCCTCCAAGCATTGGTTAAATGCAGGAGACTGTAACAGAGGCTCACCTCTTCTTAATTTTTCTGGCCAACTTGGACACTTGAAAAAAGTCTTTTACAGCAACATCAACAAAATCAATGAGGTTCACCTCTTCTGGCGCTAAAACACCTCATACATTTTTTGCTGATCCAGCAACCTAGTCATTATCAAGCCTGCAGAAAGGAGACAGTCAGTCTGATAGTCATCTTTTCCCTTCACCCCATCCCTTATATTGTGATCATTAAGGGTTTCTAGTGGCAGCAACAAGCTTCCAAACTGGATCCCTCTGAAGAACAATGGAAAGCATAAATTCAAGTGTTGATCAATCTCTAGACAACGCGGATACCTTCTCAGACTACAACACTCTCCCTTCGCCTGAAGGTGACTCTCGCCCGGTTCGCCTTGTAAAATCCAAGCCAAATATGACCTGCCGGCGCAAGCGAGAGTTTATCTCTGATGAGAAGAAGGATGCCTCCTACTGGGAGAAGCGTCGCAAGAACAACGAGGCTGCCAAACGCTCTCGGGAAAAACGACGACTCAATGACATGGTCCTGGAGAACAGGGTTATTGCACTGAACGACGAAAACGTACGCCTAAAAACAGAACTCCTGCAGCTGAAACTCCGGTTTGGTCTCATAAGTGCAGCCTCATACATGGAGAAGAGTCAGCAGATTGGCGGTACAGTCAGTGGAACATCTGGAGGCTCTTCTACTTCTTCCAGTCATTTCTATCCTAGTGGCTACTCCAGTAGTTCCCAAGTGATGATGAACTCTGATTCTTCAGAGACTGAGCAGTCTAGCCGAGGGGAAGGACGTGCCCAACTAGTAAAATACTCCCCTCGAGGTTCTCTTTCAGATATGTCTGATGGCTCTTCCCGCGACAGTCCAGAGCCAATGAGCTATGATATCAAGCAGGAAGGGGCAGGGCTAGAGATGGAAATTGCTAATGGCACAACCACACAGGTCATGTTCAATGTCCATCGTGACTTGCCCACACAGCATCACCACCATACCTTCCATTCAGGATATCACAACCACCAACAGCAACGGCGGCATCAAGAGACCATAATCAATGCTGTTGCACCTCCAGTCCAGACGGCTCAGAGAAGTGTCATCCTGTATCGCTCCAGCAGCATTTCATATACTGTAGAGAGTTCCAGAGCTCAGGAAATGACTCAGCAGAAACTGCCACAGAACCTGTCCCAGTCTACAGAGGGACCACCTGGTAGCACTGAAAGCCTAGCAGAGGTGACCAAACAGCTAGAGAGGAAAACTTTGGACTCTCCACCCTATGAGTACACAGAGGGAGAAGCAACAGAAAGGCAAGCGTACAGGGTCCGACATCAACTACTAGCGGCGGATACCCAAAATAGTGATGCCACAGCACCGGACCTTCTCCACAGGCAAGAAGAAAGTGAAGAGACACCGATGTACCATATCTCCTTCCACAGCCCCCAGGATGAAGAGCCCCCAGTGCTGACCTATGAAGGAGGTCCAAGGAATGAGGAGTACTACCAGAGTCACTCAGGAAAGGACACCTCCTCGAGCGATGGTGATCCTCGCAGCTCTGACAAAGACGCCTCCACGGATGACGAGTGCCCATCTTCATCCAGTTCTGACACAGGTAGCTACCACCAGCAGTCCCCGCTGCAGGGGGGGCCAAACTCCTCCCCACAAAGCCAAAGCAGAGACAGCCAAGCAGAGGTCAAAGGCACTGCATTACCCCACAAACTGCGCCTCAAGCACAGAACCCTAAGTAATGGTGGAGCTGCAACTCAAGAATCACCAACTGCTCACCCATTACCTCAGCACCCTTACCTGGCTTTGCCTCACGCCAGCCAGCAGCTTCAGGCTAGTAAAGAGAGCGACAGTCTGCCAGACACAGGGTTCTGCAAGCAGGCCAGTTCAACAGAGGAAAGAAGAATGGACTGTGGGAAGAAAGATCCCGGTGCGCGCAACAGTAGGAATAAGAGACATGACTAAGAGGGAGGGACACTGTAGAAACTGTTGAAGGACATTTTTTCACAGTATATAGGGTACTCCAATGCCTTCAGAGACTACATGAACTCCCCTTTCCCCAAATTACTGGCATCATCCTTTAGCCTCTTCCAACCTCCACTGGGAACCAGAGACCTATGGAAATAGATTGCAGAACTTCTGGGTGCACTGTATAAAAATGTAAAGACTCTGAAGACTTTCTGCGTCTCCTCCCACACCAACACAAATGAAATGAAAGGAAAGAATGAACTTTTCCCATTTGTCCATATTCACTTTGTCATAACATGATGTCACTAATTGTAAAAAAAAAAAAGTTTAAGTGCCCCTCATGATTTGTGTCCTTTTTTATGTCAAATCAGAGGGCCGTTCACCACAAAATATACCAAACATCTGAGCATTCTGGGAGCATTCCCTTGACCAAAGAAAGACGATGGCTTTAAATTCCGTACCTTCCCTATTTCTGTTTCTCCAGTCATGCCCATAACCCCAACTACCGCTTTTTGTCCAAGCACTTGGTTTTGTATATTACTGTGATATAAATATTACATATAAATATATATTTTAAGAAGAAAACAAAAAAAAACATTGTTGATTAAAAAAATACAGACTGTAAAAGGGCAGACAGCATTGAGATGGCTCACGGATTTGTCATCGTCAGAAATACTGTACAGTTTCATTGTGTTTACTGTTTGAGATGCCACTTAAAGTTACGGATATTTTGTTAGTTTGTTTTTTATTGTTACTTTGAAAGTTCTCAATGTTTTCAGCAACTTACCTTTTTGAAAGAAAATCAAAGATGCCCCAAATCCTTAAAAAACTAAGCTAAGCCATGTTAAATTTCAAAACACTGTTAAACTCTGTTAAGGTCAAGATTTCTCAGATTACCTCTTAGGTAATGCAGGTCCATTAACTCTCAAGGACTTTATAGTCATATACAACAAAAAATATTTATTAGGTCCAGCCACAAATTGTGGGAATGACAGTAAAACAAAACAAAAACAGCAACAAAAGTCTTGCTCTCCCAAGCTTTGGTTCATGGGAATGGTATCCTACTTACATCGGCATGATGAACTTTTAGTTAAACCCTTCAGCTAGTCGAGGCTGCATTTTCAGAAGCTGTCTTCTCTGATTATCCAATGCAGATAATCCTATTAGAGACAATCTGAAGTATCTAAAATAAAAAAAAACTACTAATATTCTGTAGTATGTCTCATTCAGAACCACAAACCCCTTGTCTTTTGTTTTTACTTCAAGTCTACATGTCATGTGTGACATACAGCACTTATGTATAAATGTAAAGTCTTTCCTACCATGGACAACACTGTATTCTGTGCTTTTTTAAAGTTCTTTTTTTAATTCTATTTGAATTTTTGGACAAAGTGTTGTCCCGTTTTCCTCTTTTCTCTTGTTTACCGTGGTATGTAATGGCACCCCACTCCCACTCCCGTCTACTCCCTGTTCTTCCCTCGTCCTTTTAATGTGTATTAAATCAGTGATGTTTGTGTTTATTGCTGATGGTTTCATGAAAAAGTAAAAAAAAAATTAAGCAAGACGTGTGTGTAGCTATGAAGCAGACGGTGGCAATGCTGTTGCTATCTGTTTTAAAATGGATATGTGATGTTAAAACACTAATATTCATCAAAAAGGATGGGTGCATTTTAAAAATGAAAAAAAAAATAAAAAGGGTGTTGCTTTTATGAACTGGTGCTGACATTTGTCTTCTTCATCTTTACTTTTGCTACAGCTTCTTTTAATCCATTTACTACCTCTTAAAAAGGTTCAAAAGGCTATAAATATAAACCGGCCCCTTAACATCCTTATTGGGCTGCTGTATTGCCCAATGTAATTTTATACTCATGACTCTACAGTATGCACGTTATGTTATAATAATATTCTACAGCTGGTTTGGCAGCAGTGGTCAGTCGTGGCTGATATATATGGGCCAGTAAGAATAATCCCCTCTTCTGAATAAAAGATAACATCACTTAGCGATAACAGGTAACTAGTTAACAGATAGCACCGACACTAAAGGTTGTAGTAAAAATAAGTTTGGGCTAAATAGGGCTGGTTTATTTCTAGCCCTTCTATTTCAAGCTGATTTTGTGTCAAATGCAGTCAAAAATATATGTAGTAAAGTTTCCCTTTAGATTTGTCTTCCATTTGGGCTAATTGCTTGGATCCACCTTCTCACAGTCTGCAGTCAGTACACATGTTCAAAGCCATTGTAAAGTACTGCATACACTTGAATTACGAACTTTTACATTTTTGCTTACGCTAAAACTCCACTGTGAGCGTATCATTACACGACAACGTCGAAACCCTCTGAGGAGTACGATTACAAACATGAGATAAAAACGTTATAGAACAGAGAGTTCCGTACTATGACTCAGCATTTACCCTCAGGAACTTTCAGCTAACAATGAGACTCAGCTAGAACGTGAGTCTGGAAATCTAGAAGGATGGGAAAGAGCTCTAGGGCATATTTTAAAGAACTCACGTTAAATTTGCTCTATGAAAAAACAACATTTATCTGATTAAAATGGCTGCAGTGATATACATTTCTATTAGCCTTTATGAGCTTGACAGCACTGTAATAGCACAAAGCTAATAGAGGTGATACAGCATCTGTACATAAACTGTAATTATGGGAACTGGTATCACTGAACATTTAAAGTTTATACTGCTTTTAATAGATATTCAAGATATTCAAATGTATTGATGGTTTCACAGTTCTTCAGTCATGATTTGGCCTGATTTGGAACATTTTACCTTGTACATAATATTGTACATTTCTGTATTCACCAGTGATAGTTACATTTCTGCCAGTAGTGCAATAGAGAACTGGCTCTCAAATGGTCTTCCATAGCCTGTGAGCTATTGATGGAACAACATAATAGGTGTTATTATGTTAGCCCTATTTTCAATATTATAATTTGTCATCCCTGGAAAGAGTAAAAGTGAATAATCTAGGAAATGCCAATGTATTATTCTGAAGGTTTTTTTTTTATTATTCTTATTAATTTTGCAGGGGGTAGTGATGGCATACACTGTATGCATAACACAGTTTCAGTTTCAGACCTGCATCTAAATAATGTAATGTTCCCTTGACTGGACCAAAAAACAAAACAAAATGATCTGGAATGCAGGAAGGCTGTTAATCTGCATTCTTGTACAGGCAAAGCAGTGGGATTTAGGCTGCGTATTCCGCTTTGAGGCGGGTTGGCTGAGAGACACATCATTGACACACTGACACACATTGTTCCAGAACTACTGCTGCATGCTTACTTCACTGACGTAACACTGCCCTACTTACTCAGCCTGCTGCTAAACCCGAACGCAGCAGTGCGGCAGAGCTGCCCTACCAACACAAGCGGATGCAAATACACACACACACACAATGAGTTTGCATTTATTTTTGCGTGGGGCAAACACAAATTACCACACAAACTAGAACGGACAAGCCAGAAGGTAGTACAACACATTATATACGGAGAATGTTATATATATATATATACACATATATGTACACTTTACTCATGTTTGAATATGAACAGGATGTATGGCAGAAGTATTCTTATTTCATTGTTATATTTTGGTTGAAAACAATTTTGAGTTAATTAAAAAAGACTCCAGTAATGTTTGGCTCATATCTGGCAACTAGATCAAAGTTATGGCACGTTCTCCTTCAGGTACTGATTTGAGGTTCTACCATGTCAAATTAACCCCTGATATAACAGAATGTGACCGATGTGACCAATTTCTTAAGGGAAATATCAGCTCCTTGTAATCACTGTAGAAATGCAATCTACGAGGTAAACTTTATGTTGATCTGTGTCACAAGATGCAGGTGTTTGTGTTTTGAATGGCTGCCCTCCACCAACCCCTAGGGCAGTCCGACTAAAACGTTGTGCTGTTTTTTTACTTGCTCTAATACTCACCACTTCTTCATAGCAATGTCTGAATCTTCTGATTATATTGTGGGTATATCCAGCACTCTGAACAACTGCATGTACCATAAAAAGGACAGATTTAGATCAACTACAGAAAGCCTGACAACCAGTGCACAGTAACGGCATGAACTGCATAGTAACTAATAACTGACAGGATTTCAGAACATTTTATTTCATGATTTCATTTTTATTTTAACCAGTTAGAGTTTTCCTCTTGTTTCTCTTTTGCTTACTTTAGTTTACATCATGGCACACATCGTTTTTCATAGATGTTTTAAACGTGATGCTTTGTTTTGCTGAACTAATTAGCATGGCATGTATCATGTATAATTTTGCCATATTGTCCACCTTCACATGTCCTCACGGGAAGAGGGCAAACTGCTCATGTGCCAGTGCTTTGAGTTTGGCAGAGGAGGTCTTTGTGCTTGCTTAACATCGCATGCTCATGAGGCACAAGGAACTAGCAGCAAAGAACAGAGGGTTAAAGGAGGATGTTACAAAACATTCTGGCCTTGTTTCCACCGAGACAACTGACCTGGCTTCAGCTGCAGAACTGCAATGACTCGTCAAAGTGCTGCCAAATCTAGGCCAACAGGTACCTAAGAATAGAGCATGCAGAAATCTGAAACTACAAACTTAAGTTCTGAACTTCTGAGAAATTACACTCTGTTCTTCTGCATGGCATGTCCGTTAATATGAAACCACTGGCCAGATCACCTGTCGCCACAGGGAACGTTACACAATCTGGGCTAAAACACGGTCACACAGGCCCAGCAGCAGAACCTCACGGTGAGCCAAAATGAGTTGGGAGAAATAAAAGAGAGAGAGAGGCAGTGAGCAGGAAAAGAGTAAGAGACAGAGAGAGAAAGAGGATGAATGGAAATTAGAGAGAGAGAGAGAGAGACAGAGAGACAGAGCGAGAGAGAGGATGAATGGAAATTAGAGAGAGAGAGAGAGAAAGAGAGAGAGCACACTCTCACTGGGACGTGCTGCCTTTCTCAAATCCTTTATTCGCTGTTTCCAGAATGAGGTCATGCTCAAAGCAGCAAGGACGTGTGTGTGTGTGTGTCTGTGTGTGTGCACATCTGTATGCTAGTAAGAGGGACTTTGCATGAACAAAGACAGCAAAGCTTTTGAAGATAACAGCAATATCCTCCACACTTCTTCTTTCTCCACCTATGTGCACTACAGCATGGCTTCACACCGCTCTGGCCGCGGTCACCACTGCATTTGCCGCATCGGCAAGGTGACATTCCCCAACGACGGCAAGATTCTGCTGTGCTTCCCCTTTTTTGTCCCTCCGATTTGATTGGAGCGCGCGGGAGCCTGCATAAACAGGTCAGTAGAAAAGTAGGTCAGAGTATAAGGGAGGGAGCGACGGATGGGGTGGAAGGAGAGAGAGTAAAAGAATGAAAGAGAGAGAGAGAGAGAATTTGTGCATCATAAAGAGGCTTGCGCAGAGGAAAGTTAGGAGCACGGAGGGGGGGTTCTCGGATTACCTGGCCTGCTCCTCTGCGCCTGGGGCAGCAGGTCAGTGGAGCAGGACAGCGCTGCGGGACAGAGAGACAGGAACAAAAGGAAACGTAGTCAAACAATGAGAATCTGTACAGAGGACAGATTTGGTTTTATTGCCCAAGAAAAATATCACAAGGGATTTGTCTAAGCCTACACTGAGACACACATGGCAAGGAAAAAAATACAATACAAGACAAATCAACAGACAAGTATAGTGTGCTGGACATTTTGGTTAATTCATATTTTGTGTCAATAGAAAGGATTCTCACAGAAATCCACACAAACGTCCAGCACACTATACACATACAGTACAGACGGTCCCACATGTGTAGTGTGCTGGACTTTTGGAGAACAGCGATTGAATTTCTCTTAAAAGTAAATTAATGCAATGTTCATTTTTGTGAAAATCCCTTTTGCTGACACAAAATATGAACTAACTGAAATGGTTGACCTTAGTTTATACTAACATGAAGTACTCCATAACTGTTCTTTGAGGCACAGTTATTCATTACAGGTTTAATATGGTTTTGAAAACTCGCAGTTGGTTGTTACATATGAGCAGCACTGTTCAACATTTCATATCTCACCATTCACCACTCCAATTAAACAGTTACATAATGTTGCACTCGAGCTGTGCCGAGCAGCCTGACCTTGTGTTATCTGGGTTCATATGGCTGTTATAAACTATGTGCATGATAAAAAAAAAAGGTCAGAGTGAAAGGCCAACCTTCTTACCCCATATATACAGTCAAATTCATTTACCTTTGTAGAAGTAAAAAGTACACATTCTCAACAGAGAAAATGTGACATATGTAATATATTGGTATATTGCTAAAATATATACAGTATTGGTTTTTCCCAATATGATACATTCAACAAATACTTAACAGTAACTGTGCATCAACATGAAAGTGACAATCTGTGACATACGTGAACACACCACTGCACACAGTGTGAACAGAACGAAATACTTCCTCTGCATTTAACCCATTCACCAAGAGAAGCAGGGGGCAACCATGAACACGGCGCCCGGGGAGCAGTGTGTGGGGACGGTACCTTGCTCAGGGTACCTCAGAGGTGCCTAGTCGTCTTGGGAATCGAACCCGGACTTTCTGATCACAATGCCTTAACCACTAGGCCACCAGCTACATAGGCATGTCCTCTGTAGAGGATATGTATCTATTTACACTTCAACAAAACATGTCATTTGACAGGGTGCACCCAAAATTGTGCACTGTCAAAACATTTCATGGAGTAACAGGAATGCATTACTCCCCACAAAATCTGTTAATAAAAACATTTCATGCTCCTGTAGTGTCTGAAGAGGTATGTTGAGCCAAGTCAAGTATAATTTTATTGCATATTGTCAAAATCAATTCTATGCATCTACAGGAACTGAATGTAAAAGAAAATAGATTAAATAATATACAATAACAGAAGATATACAGGAAACATAAAAGAAGAAGTGCAATAGAAGTGCTGATATTTGAAAGAAGTCAGAGGAGAATAGTTTGGTTTTTAGGAGCTTTTTAAAGCTACAGTTGTCACAGATCTGATGTTAATGGGCAGCTGGTACTGGCAGCCAGCATGTGAGGTTGTGTTGCAATGTGTGTACTTGAGTAAGAAAAGACAAAAAAAATCTTTTCATGGAGTTCTGGAATAGCATTGCTGTCATTCACTGTACAGTGACAGTTGGGAAAAACCAGGGCGACAGGCCTTTGAGCTCTCCCGCAGAAGCTTACTGTGTAAACCTGAGTGCTTCCAAGTCCTGTCTCAGTTCTGCACCATGTCGTAATACAGGCATAACAGGCAACAGTTCAGATCCTGCAGAAAGAGCGACTGCAGTGTTATCTGGCCCACTTTATACAAGCCGAGGCTAAGATAAACATCAAAAATCTGAACCGTTCCAACTGCCACGGTTCACCCATGCACTCACATGCACAAGCATAATGTGTCCCTTCTCAATGTTATTGGCACAACCTCATTTTCTACTTCATAAGCAGTGACCCATAAACGATCATTTTTCACTTCCTGCAATTAACAAGCTCTCCTCTGTTTGAACCTTTTGTGGAAAACAATGTCCAGCGGAAAAAAAAATATGTGGTTCAAATGTGTTAGGTGTCTGCACATGTCAGGACAACTGCTGTCTTTCAGTTTTCTTACTTTTGGCAAGAACTGTATTGATGTAACACATTTCATTCATGTGCAACTGACTCACACATTTGAATCATGTGAAATCAAAGTCTTTTTTCCAATGTCCCATCTGTGTGTGAGTGTATATATGTGTGTGTGTATGTGTGTGTGTGTGTGTGTCTGTGAGTATGAGGACTCAATATGTGTGTCTTCATATAGATAGCAATACAGAAAACCCTGTATTAGTGAGAAATTTGCAATAAAACATTTTTTTTTATAAACTAAAAGAGAAGAAACATTGCCTTTTTGTTACTAAGGTTCAAGGTTCAGGTTTTCTGTATTGTCATCAGTAGCTGTGTACACATATGTAGTGTGATGAGATGTTTCTCCACGGACCACGGTGCAACATACAGCAACATTCAACAAACTGCTATTACCGTAGTTAGGTTTAGTGTTTAGTGTTGCTGATATTCAGTATTACAAGTCATTGTCCTCACAAATGAAGTGACAACATGTGCATGTGTGTGTGTTTTTACATTTATTTTAATAATGGTCAATTTGGTCACTTCCACTCACTATCTAGGTCTCCCTCAATCACATGATGCTACCATGCTGGGCCCATGACATCTTTTCGAACAGTCGCCAACACAGAGTCATCCGATAGCTCAACATTCTTTTCCTCTAGACCTGCAACACTGTGAAGTCAAACATTTGCAAAAAAAAAATGCATAGCAAACCATGTTAAAGTGTCATTGGATCTCCAACTACAAATGTCTTTAAAACGCAGGATATATCCGAATAAAACAATTTTCTGATGCTTCAGCACCTCATAAAAATATTTCACACCATCATGAGCTAATATCAGTTTTTGATGACATTGTTATGAAACGATGCTTCATCAAAATATATTTACCAGGCTATTAGTTTGCCAGGCTATCAAGTTACACAAGGCCATCACTTTGTTGTTCTAAATTCACAGACTGTCCCTTAAAGAATTTAATCGCTCTATGAGTGTCATGTTGCAACAGTCTGTCTTGATCTTGTTTGCGGAAGGTTTGATAGGCCGTGACAGTGAGTGGAAAAATATCATGTCCAGTTTTGGAACAGGTGAGTCATATGAACATCATGTTCCTGTGAAGGAGAATGCTTCCTTGAAGTTGATAGCTGCATTGACTGGCAGGTACAAAATGATCGGGCCGTGGATAAATACTCATTTTGAAAGGGTGTCTCAGCCTATCTATAATGAGAATGACTGCCGAATCCCTGCCCACAAATATTTCCTGCAAATCTTCATCTGTCTGCGAAAGATCTCAACTTTCTCAAAAAAAGAATCTCAGTGCATACACCCTAAAAATGCTTCTTTATTGGGAATATAGGACATATATAAACATATCGTGGCAGATATCGTAAGCTATCATGACAGATTGTGTCCTTTAATAATACAGCGCTGTCTCCGCTACCAATAATTAGGTACTATAGTTAATGCAACATGCTAATTTAACATCATGACATCAAATATCAGTCATGAAAATCTTCCATTATATGTTAATAGCATGGTTGTTTGAAAATTAAGTAATAGAATTTAACTTAATTAGGTCGTCTGAATATGTCCTTTGATATAACAGTGATTCCATTACCATTAACTGTCATGAGGGATGCGACAGAGTTTGGTGTCATGATGTAAAATTAGCTTGAGACATAAACAGTTGACACCAAACATTATTAGTACCTGTCATGACAGTTAGTGGTAATGGAAACACTTATATAATATAACGCTGCTATATTTATAACTCATCTTCCATGACGTTTATGGCATGATTTGGCCAGTGTTACAAAGCATCTGTTTCTGGAACCTCCACGTAACGTTTTATGGTGACTGAAGGTCAGTCAGTTCACTATATTAATTACTTTATTGATTACTTGATTTATGCAGATTTTACCATTAGTGAAAACAAACATATCTTCTGTTTCATCGTTGCACGAAGATGCTTTTGTTCCTTTTTTCACATAATGTAAAATTAAAATACAGGGTGGGCCATTTATGTGGATACACCTTAATAAAATGGGAATGGTTGGTGATATTAAAGTCCTAGTATATGTGAGGTTGAAAACTTTTCAAGATGGTTGGTGACAATGGTGGCCTTTTTGAAGTCGGCCATTTTGGACCCAACTTTTGTTTTTTTAATAGGAAGAGGGTAATGT
>JBBJLR010000029.1:11666864-11677757 GCA_037577145.1 Brachypetersius gabonensis
CTCTGCACACAAACCAGTCACCAGCAGGTGCACTCAGGCAAAAGTGAAAAGTTGTTTGAGAAGCTGTCGAGTTTTTTCAGCGAGATTTATGAAGTACCAACGCCAAGCGCTAGATTTTATCCTGTACATTAGAACATTTTATACTGTTCTGTTGTTTTCTTAATTTTTGCTGATCTTAACTTCGTACTGTCCACTTTCTGCCGTGACTTCCTCTTGCTGGCCATAGATAGTGAAATCGACAAGGAAGGGGTCCTCAAGATTTTGATTGAAATAGCCCCCAATAGGAGGATTCTCCTTTAAGTCTTCGAGTAAATTTGGAGCAATATTAATACACACTTAATTAATAAAGACATGGTATATTTTTCAGTTCTCCATACAGTCAGTGGGGTTTTCTTTCGGGGGAGATGGTGCCCTTTTTTCAAGTGAGAGCAATGGCCTCTTAAAATTTCTGTGCAGGTCCCTGCTCTTACATGTAAAGTGGTATTTAGGAAACTTGGTGCAGGAGGATTTTCAGACTGTGTGACAGTGATTGCTGATGTTTCCAATAATAGCACTGTACTTCTTTCACAAGTAAATAAAACGTATCTTTCAAAATAAATACATTTTAAAAACATGTTTGATTTTTTATTAAATACAGTAGAACATTATTCTGTATAGACTAGTTTGAACTGTAGCTTTTTTGTGATCGCTGCTATTAAATTCATGCACGTTTAGCTCCTTTAGTGTAACATGCATGCCTGTTTCACGTAACTGAGGTTGTAAAAGAGAAGATTTTCAAGACATTCAAAGACAAACTAAGCATTAAAGCACAAACGAAACGTGGTAGAAGTCGCCATGTGATGAACTATGAGTCAAAGAATGAGAGTATGAGACACTTTATGAGAATAAATGAATAGGGTTTCTGATAAATATATAATTAATGACAAAACTGAACATATGAATTCACAACACACTTTATAACACACTTTATTTCCACGCAGGGTTGCTTTATGGGGCTGAATTACAGACTGTAGCCCATCTTGCAAAATTTCACGTTACTGTCGCTGAAAAGCTGAAAAGCTGAAAATGAGAATCCAAAAATGTCCAACAAAGTCTGGTCAGAAACTGCCCACTGAAGAAGGATGAGAAAATGATTAACTACAGCTCGGCTACAGTCAATGATTTCACACCCGCATGGTGAGCTTTTCCACTGTGCGGCAGTACTGAGAGCTCCAGGGGATTTTGTTGTAAAGCAAGTCCTCAGCTCTCAGGTGGCAGGTTCATGTCTGTCTACATACTAAACATGTTACTGACACTCCGTCAAGCAGCTTAGACAGAACTCATGACTTTACCAGATGGATGTTGCACTTTGTGCCATTAAAATAGGGCTCTGAATGTTTTTGTGTCTTGCTTGTGTACATATTGTCCTCAATTCAGTTAATAGAAAACGGAATGTAGTTAAATGATAACACTTTGGGATTATAGAACTATAAAACTAGAACTATGGTTTGTTTTTTTTTTCTTTTTCTTTTTCTTTTTCTTCTGGAGGTAGCTCAGTGGGTAGGATACTTGCCTCCAGACCAAGAGGTCATGGGTTCGAATCCAGAACCACCACTGGGTCCCTGAGCAAGACCTTTAACCCTGAGTTGCTCCAGGGAGACTGTCCCCTGTAGTTAGAGAATGAAAGTCGCTTTGGATAAAAGCGTCTGAGCAATGCTGTAAAATGTAAATGTAATAGTCACTCCCTTCATCCCCCTGTGAATTGGTAGCTGGTGCTTTTGGTTTCAAATTGAACAGTAACAAGGTTGCCAACTGACACATTTGCGCTGCTGGGTTCACTTCTCTCATCCTCAGAGTTCTCACTCTCATGCGTGTCATCCAGTGGGGTGGAAAGGTAAAGGGGGCATTTCATCTACATGTATGATATATGTTTTTAGTCCTGGATAAATATGATTTTTTATAACTGGCTTTTTTTTTTTATATAACTTAGACAACAAAAAACATTTTTTGTGATGAAAACATACTTACTACACATCAGCATCTCCATCACAGGCAAAGACAAATGAATGCTGCTTGATGAATGTATGTTTACATAACAAATGTGTACCTAAATATAGAGGGTGAATCAACTCCCCCCCCCTGACTCCTCAACTTACCCCACTCTCCCCTACATTTTCTCACTAATGTATTCTTAGTTTAATGAAATCATAATCATAATAATTTTCTCTGAATTCTTTGTGATGAAAATGGACTTAAAATGCTTCAAAAAGGTGTAATTGTGTGTGTGTGTGTGTGTGTGTGTGTGTGTGTGTGTGTGTGTGTGTGTGTGTGTGTAACATGCTTTAGGCCAACTTTCATACAGTGCATTTACTACTTGTAAACTGTAATATTTTAGATAGGACTCACTGCGACCACATTAACGAATAAACCTCTATTTTCCTTAAAAGTTTCCTCAAAAAAAAATAATGTGTTGTGTGTTTCACTTCAAGCCTAATGGTGAAAATCAGAAAACTGGGAAGAACTGAATTAGTCTAACTAGTAGTTTAACTAATTCAGTTTCAAAGGGGCGCAGTTAAGTTGCTGAAATTTGTTTGGGCCTTTTCAACCCCAGACTAAATCTAGACATCAGCCCTGTCAGCCTACTAAAAAAAGGAACTTGTGTGGCCTGTCAGTGCGACTGATAAGACAAGAACGGTTTCCCAGACCAGAATTAATCCCCAGACCATGGGCTGCTGTTCATAATCAATTCAAAATCTACATTCAGGAAGCTGTGCAGTACAGAATTAAAATCCCTGTCCAGAAATAATCCCTGTCCAGAAATCCAGCCCATCAAATAATATTTAATCGTATTGAATTGACGTTAGAAACAAGTAGATGAGAATTCCAACACGGTATATTCTGACAACCCCAGTTGTGAAACCACCTGAAAATAGTTGAGACTTGCGTAAAGAGAAGTCCTCACCGGATTGGCTGTCTCTGACACGCCCCGGGGAGCCAATAGGACGGGGAGGTGACGTCAACACTGACTCACATTATACATAAGCACAATTCTGAACAGATTTTTAAATACGGTGACCTGAATATTAGAGCCGTAAAATATGTCATGATATACGAGTAATAAATATTATGCATGTTGTGTCTATTTTACATTATTTAGGCCTATAAAATAACAATGTAATCATTTATTTTGGAGAAGCTAACCTTCTCAACATGGCGTCTTCAGCAGGCCGCCGAACCCGGTGTGACGTAACTGAGGTCAGTCTGGAGAGCAGAGTGTGTCAGACCGAAGATTAGGGGGCTCCTTCTCTTACATCAAGTGAATCACACTGAAGTGAGTTTACGAGACGACCTAACTCTACTGATTCCGTGTGCAGGTTGTATGTACGTGACACTGCCGTGCTTTAGTATGATCTAGGTTAGATTACCTGCTAGATCTCTGTTAATGTGACGTGGGACTTTGTTGAGCATGCTGGAGCAGGTTTAAGTGTTTGACAGACTAGTTAAACAGTACATCTTCCACTCTACCACACATAAGAAGCTATTTATTGTGTACAAGTAACGTTGTGTCAGCGAGTGGTGGTTTGTTTACTAGTTAGCAGAGTAACTAGCGGTTTGTTTACTGGTTAACTTGCTGAGGGGTGGTCCTGCGTAAATTAAAGTGAAGTAGCCCCATGTAATCACAGCACGCAATGTGAACAATGTGAAATTTCTCTGCATTTCACCCAGTAGACATTCACCAACAGGGGGCGCCCGGGGAGCATGTGTGGGGACGGTATCTTGCTCAAGGGTACCTCAGTGGTGCCATGAACAATCCTGGGATTCGAACCCACATACTTCTGATGGCAGGGGCAAATCCCTAACCGCTAGGCCACCAGCTGCCCAAGGTTACAGCGCCTGGTATTCCCAGTCTCCTATCGAAGTATTAAGCAGGCCTGACCCGGCTTAGGTTCCGAGATCAGACGAGATGGAGTTCTCAGGATGGTATGGCCATTGGCAAAAAATAAACAGGAGAGCGTGCAAACGCAGTCTCCCACTACCAGAAATTACTCAGTCGAGATTCCCACATTTGGGGAGCTTGCAGGGCTCAGCACCACCGTCACATCTTCTCCACAAAGGGCCAGTGCGCCTGCAGGTTTTCGAGTGGAATCACTGATTGGCTTCTGATTGGTTGGGAAAAAAAACCTGGAGCCACACTGGCATTTGTTGACACCCCTGCTTTACTCAAACACACACTCTAAACCTGGCAAATTAGCAGCAGAGAAAACTCACTGTGCTGGAAACCTGCCCTCCAGGTCTGGATATGTATAGTCTGTGATATAGCTGGCTATCTTGATGCTACTCTAAAGTTACCAGGGTTTCATTAAGGATTATTTTGCAAAGGTGTGTTGCTAGAAGTTCAGTTTAGGTTCCCTCTTATAAAACCACTGAGCTAGCCTGGCCTCATGCTCCTACGTGCTGTTGTGTAAGAACTGGGGTCAGCTGCTAGATAACACCCTGAACCTCATGTGTAACTTCAAGTGTGCCCTTCAGGAATAGGTCCAGAATGACAGTTGTCCACAAAATGTACAGAACATTTTTCTGTTAAGGGCACTTATGCTTGGCATTGGCCTCCTTTGGGGGGCAGCTGGTGGCCTGGTGGTTAGGGACCTCCCCCTACAATCAGAAGGTTCTGGATTCGCATCCCAGGACTGCCAGTTGCACCACTAAGCTACCCTTGTTCTGTGGTGTGTTCACATATGATGAAGAGACACTTTGCACTTTACTTCACTATCATATTCATATTACATTTCAGCCTCAGAGCTTTGTTCAGAATGGCTTTAAGAAGCGCTGGTCGTCTCCTCATCAGCCCTCAGAGATGTGTGGTCACGTCAGCACTCAGAGCTCAGGGCACTGCAGCGGCTGCTCAGCACGGTGAGTCTGTCGCACTGGACACTACATATCTGTTTTATGTCAAACACATTCAGGAGTTATGATCTGTCGTAAAATTCTTCGTAAATGCTTGTCCACAAAACTGCTGTGTATTTTGATTGTAGTAAATTTGTTTTTTCTAACCACATTCCTCATAAATACATTAAATTCATGCAATAATGCATGGTTTCTACCATTTGATTACTTGATTGTAATCTGTTATAATGAATTGTTAGTCTTTATAAATGCATAACGAGTGTGTTAAACCATATTTTGGATTTGTGATTATAACTGTAGCATATTATCCTGAGAAACTGAGTGTTAATTTCATTCCATCGTCATCTGCTGCTATTTTATTGCATTTATTTTTATACTAAGTCATTTTCATAAACTGTCTTACACTACTGATCTGCTGGTACAGAACTCTAAATCTTCGCAAACTGCAATGTCAGTGCTATTTGTTGCTCATGTCATTGTGTGGCACTGTTGTTTATTGTCTGCTTATTATCTCTTTCTTACTGCACTGAACATGCTAACAAAAGAATTTCCCTCTGGACAAATAACAGTCTTTCTTATCTAATTTAATATCTTGCTCTTCTGTGGCAGTGAAGGGTGATGAGAAGAAGCAAGTCAAAGCACGTAAGTTATTTGTCATCTCTCTCTCTCTCTCTCTCTCTCTCTCTCTCTCTCTCTCTCTCTCTCTCTCTATCTATCTATCTATCTATCTATCTATCTATCTATCTATCTATCTATCTATCTATCTATCTATCTATCTATATATATATATATATATATATATGATCAGCCTGTAGAAGGCTCAGCACATTTACTTATCTAGTTTTCAGGCTTGCCATGCTTTAGGTATTTTACTAGAGCTGAAATAGACTTCTGAGACATTGAGGTCAGGAGCTGGTGTGTGTGTTGAGAAATTCGCATACATTGAATAATATAAAGCAGCATATACATTCTTCTTGTCAGTCAGGACTAATATTTATCATTAGTTTTCTAACAATATTTGTTATTTCTGACTGTAATAATATGACCCCTCAGCTAAAGTGCAGTTTGACTGGCGTGATGCTCTGGACCTGGAGGGGCAGCTGACGGAGGAAGAGATCATGATCCGAGACTCCTTCCGAACTTACTGCCAGGAGAAGCTCATGCCTCGCATCCTGATGGCCAACAGAAATGAAGGTGAGAAAAAAAAAACCGTTTCATTCTTTTTCAGTTTTATGTTTTAGGTCAATTTTCAAAGTGGCTTTTTCTGTATCGATAAGGTTGTCTGTACGCTCTCAATGTAATGATGTATGTTTATTGTCTTAGTGAAACTAATTATCTGCCTAAATATGGCAATTTTAATGCCATTGTATTTATATTGCTGTATTGTGCTGTTTCTCAGTTTTCCACCGTGAGATTGTGAATGAGATGGGTGAGCTCGGTGTTTTGGGCCCAACCATTAAAGGTAAGTCAACTGTTAACCAAAAAAATAGTACATGTGTCGGAGTGACCTAGATTTACGGTACCATGACTTGTTAGTTAGTCATTAGAGAAATGGACTCTGTTCTCTTCATTTGAGATTAAAATTTTACTTTTAATGGCAGAGGCTGTTACAAAGTGTCCAGTACCAATAAACTCAGTACAGTTTTATTAATTTGTATTGTCTGCTATCATCTGTAACAAGTGGTAGTGTTTTTACATTCTCTCTCTCTCTCTCTCTCTCTCAGGGTATGGCTGTGCTGGTACAAGTTATGTGGCTTATGGGCTGATAGCCCGTGAGGTGGAGCGAGTGGACAGTGGTTATCGGTCAGTAATGAGTGTACAGTCTTCTCTGGTCATGCACCCCATCAATGCCTATGGGTCAGAGCAGCAGAAGGAGAAATACCTCCCCAGACTGGGTAACCCAGCAAATTCCTTGAACACTGACTTATTCTCTCTTTAGATACTTTAATAGAAACATTTACAGTCTTCCCATGACACTGAGGAATGCATTTTTTTGGCCATCAACTCAGTCCTGTATCAATCAAGTCTAATCTTAAATCATGCTAAGCACTTTTTTTCATGTCATAAGAAAATATAATGTAACCAAATTCTTTGCTGTGAAACATTGTTAAACTATTATTTTGTCAATGACGTTAATGACTGTATTCTTCTGCACCCGTGGTGTATTGGACCTGTTGTCTCTGGCAGCAAGCGGAGAGATTCTGGGATGTTTTGGCTTGACCGAGCCTAACCACGGCAGTGACCCTGGCGGCATGGAAACCAGAGCCAAATATAACCCATCCAGCCGCACCTTCACCCTCACTGGCTCCAAAACCTGGTGGGTCCTATCCTATACCAATGGGAGACTATAGATCGCACATCAGAGCTCGAATCTTTAACCACCACTAAAGCTAAAATGCTGTAGGATCCTTTAAATGTTATTACAACACTGCATTTTATACAAAGGTCTCCCATAACATTAAAACCAATGAGAGCTGATGCATTGATCATCTTGTTACAGTGGAACTTGTCATGGCAGGACATATTAGACATGGTTCTAAAGAGAGAAAAATTTGGGGGGGTTCCTAACCGTGTCATGAAGGCAGTACCCCCCAATTATGGAGGGGTAATTCACATATTAGACACTAAGTAAACAGTCAGTTCTTAAAAGTTGGAAGCACAAAAATGGGCAAGATCTGAGGGATGGCCAGATGACTGGGTCTGCATCTCCAAAACAACAGGTACAGGACATAAAGTAAAGCAGCAATGAGGCACCAATATCCAGATTAGTTACATGGACAGTCCCTGTGGAAACACTGAAAGTTAAGTGTCTTGCTCAAGGATGTAATGGTGGAAAGTGGGATTCTGAATCTGCAACTTTTGTGGTCATCGGGTTCACAGTTACCCACTAGACTACTACCACCCACAAACAGTTCTTGTTGTACAATCCCATTATGTTGTGAATAGTAGCTGAGGTATGACCAGTGTTCACTGATGCGCGTGGGGAGCCAAGCCGATGTGATCTGGACAAGGTTCTGCTGGGCAATCTTAGGTCCTGGCATTCATGTGGAAGTTACTTGTGAATAACACTTAAAGTTTGTTTATGGATTTCTGTACATTGAAACAGTATTTCCCAATGATATTGGATACTGTTACAATGTTAGGAAATGCCTTTTAGGAGGACAAGAAATGTTCAAGGTGAAAGAGTTCAAGGTGTTGACTCGTCCTTCCACAAGTATAAAATCTATAAGATGTGCTGCGGAAACTAATCCGATTCACACAGGTTCCATCTTGCAACTTGCAGGACTTAAAGGATCTGTGGCTTACATTTTAGTGCCAGGTCCCACAGCACACCTTCAAATGTCTTATGGAGTCCATGCCTCAATGGCCTTAATGATGTCCCTTTAACAGCTCTGATCCATTCAAGGCCCCACAAGACCTCTGAAAGTGTGCTGAGGTATCTGGCACCAAGACGTTAGCAGCAGATCCTTTGGAGCCTACACAATATGGAGCCTACACAATATTAAACTGTTCACTGTTTATTTATACCATATTTAAACAGCATGTGTAGTTCTCGATGTAGTTGGTAGAATTACATTAAAACACTAAACAAGTATATTCATATTCTGAATGTATTGGTACTTGCTGCTGTTCTTCTATTGCCAAGAGCATTCTATTAACGCTAAACATATTCATATTCAAAACTGTTATAACCCGTCTCTCCCGAGTTAACCCTAACCCCAGCTCTTTGTTTGGGTATAAAAACAGGCAGTGGTCAGAGTGATTTAACCTCACTGCAGTATGAACTGTTTTGTTTTTGTTCCAGCATTTAGGCTGCCTATAAATAGTCAGTGGTTCATATTACTTCTGGTACATTGCAGCTACATTACAGAGAAGGAAATGTTTAGTGTCACCCATTTATCAAGTTATTGTTCCGAAAAGTGTTATGTGAAAGTTTGTATTATTGTCTGTAAAAAAAAAAAAAATCAATACTAAAGTCCAGAGAGTCTAAGGAATGTAATATCAGAGGTTTATGGTCTAAAGTCAGAAGGGAATGTGAGTCTTCTTACCAGAAGAGGTGAATAGCACTGTGTTCAGGAAGTAGTCTGCTTGATTTAGGACTGTTCAAGGTCAGTGAACACATGGGTGCATCTCTGAGAGCATGAAATCCATACTAAATACTGTGCAGAATGAGTGCACCACCATTAAAATTCGTTAAAAGTATATGTTTAATATGGTAGTGACTGGTTTAAGTTCAGCCAGAGTTTGAGTAAACGTTCCCTGTCATTTACAGTCTTTGCCCACTTGGGGACAGTGTTTTCAAATTGTCCAGGACTTCTGTTGCTTTTATGTTCTTGAAGTTACATTTTCATCAGATCAGGATGAGTGGTACTGTTTACACAGTTTAAAGAAAGTATTTTAAATAACTGTGTGAGTGAAAGTGTGTTCTCTCTCGTCAGGATCACAAGCTCGCCTGTGGCTGATATCTGTGTGGTGTGGGCCAAGTGTGATGATGGTAAAATCCGTGGTTTTATCCTTGAGCGGGGCATGAAGGGTCTCAGCACTCCCAAGATCGAGGGCAAGTTCTCACTCAGAGCCTCTTCAACTGGTATGATCGTCATGGATGATGTCGAAGTACCAGAGGAGAACCTGCTGCCCAATGTATCTGGACTAGGGGTGAGAAACACTTTACTGAAGCCGTGGTTCAAATCTAGGACCTCAGTAGTTTTCTACTCACTTTTTTGTGAGTAATGTGTTCACACTGGGAAATACAGCAGAATACATTACATGGACAAAAGTATTGGGACATTTCTGGGTTTGGGCTAGGCGTTTCTTCCAGTAAAGGAAAATATTTATGCTTCAGCATACCAAGGCATTTAAGACAACGGCATGCTTTTGGCTTTGTGTACACAGTTTGGGGAAGAATTGTTTTTATTCCAGCATGACTGTATCGCAGTGCACAAAGCAAACTCCATATAGACATGGTTGGATGAGTTTGGTGTGGAAGAACTTGACTAGCCCATGCAGAGCCCTGACCTCAACCCCAATCCAACACCTTAATCTTATTTCCAAGTCCCTGCTGGTGTAATGGTCAGGTATACTTTTGTCCATAATGTTGTATTTCTAAGGGACTGACTTTACCAATGTGTTTTGAAATAAGAGTATAATGAGATTTAAGCCATACTCTGCTGTCCAACAGCCATACATTGTGGAAAAGGTTGCACGGCAGAGGATGCTGCAGTTAAATGTTTTATTTTTAAAATGACATTACATCAAGAAAAAATGCCAATGCTAATTATTAGCAACAATATTTCAAAACTATTAGTTGTCTATATGACAAACAATGAACTACAGTTTAGTGATGATTCAATGACATTAGGTACGGGAATTTGGCATAAATCTTATCTTACCTTATATTTAGTTGAGTGTGTAATATCTACATGTAGACACAATGCTGTCACTGCACATAGTACCAGTCAGGACAAAGTGAGTGGTGCAATTTTACAAGTGCAGTTAATTAGTGCAGTAATGTAAATACAGTGGCAGCTTTAGTGAGCCAAAAAATAAGAACAACATATAGTAATTATAATAGTGCATATGCATGCATACCCATGTGAATATGCGTGATTGTATTGTAGTACAGTGTTGGTAAACAGTGAGGCGCATTGTGGTCGGACACAAGACTACAGAGTTCTACTGATGTCAGCATCGATGAGCCTCCTGAAAAAATGTATTTGAGACTATTCTACCCAACAAATGCAACCTAGACTGCTATATTATATATAAATAATGATTTGACCCCTCGCAGATTTTGTACGTTTGTCCAATGACAAAGAAATGTAAAGTCTCAGAACAGAATCATTTCAATGGTAGGTTTATTTTAACAGTAGCACATCATAAGGAAAATTGAAAAGATAACTTTAAATAAAAGAGAATCTGATTTGCATTTCATTGAGGGAAATAAGTATTTGAACCCCTACCAGCCATTAAGAGTTCTGGCTCCCACAGAGTGGTTAGACACTCCTACTC
>JBBJLR010000029.1:11677857-11688224 GCA_037577145.1 Brachypetersius gabonensis
GAGAGAGAGAGAGAGAGAGAGAGAGAGAGAGAGAGAGAGAGAGAGAGAGAGAGAGAGAGAGAGAGAGAAAGAGAGTGAGAGAGAGAGAGAGAAAGAGAGAGAGAGAGAGAGAGTGAGAGAGAAAGAGAGAGAGAGAAAACAAACAGTGCTGTTCTGATGTTCGTTCCTTGAAGTTTCTTCAACTTCAAGGAACGTCTCCATATCCATTTTAAGTTTAAATGGCTTACACTTAATCTGCAGTCTGCATGAAAGATGATGCTCTATTGCAGGCGACTTAATAGTCTACCAAGTACAACTAAAACATCTACAAAAACTCTTCACTGTGCAACTGACAGCAATGTCTAAACATCCTGTACTTATCTCTCATGACCTGCACTAACACTTGGACAGTCTTCTCTTTACTTTTACTTTTAATACATGAATATCTGGTTCTTTATCCAGAGCAGAGACCCAAGAAAATTAAATATTCTATTTACTTTTAAAGTTCAGAATCTAGATGCAAATAAAATGTTCTTAGCACCCATAGTGTTAATTTATAAGTGAATAATAATCAGGCAAAAAACTAAAATTATAAATTAACAGGTCTCCTTAAAGTCAGGTCAGTTCTTAGACAAGTCTAAAAGGTTTTAACTCCACTTAATTATCTGAATAACTTTATTCCGAAAAAATCCAACCACATCTACTTGTAAACTTTGCCTTCACCTTCTCACAAATACATCCGTAGTACCTATGTTTTATTCTTTGAGATTGACTGGGTGTCAGAAGTGATGTATTTTAATATAATAATGGTATAAAACCAAAAGAAATGTTCTCGAGTGTAAATGCATTTGTTTTCTATTATAAAAAACACCAACATGCTTTATAGTCTCTTTAGTTTAGTGCTGGAGCTGTGCTGCTACCATTACCAAAAAACAGGAAAAGTCAATAGTCACCCAAATCGTCAACACACTCAACCCATACCCGGCTCTGTGGAAGTGGTTTAGGGCAAAGTATGACTTACTGTGAGCTATAAAATAAACAGTTGTTCTTGTTTGTTTGTTTTTTCTTGCACTCTCCTTTATCCTATCTGCACTTATAGTCTTGTGGTCTTGTGTTTCTGTTCCTGTGTTGCTGAAGAAAAGTTGTTGTCTTTCACTGTTTACTGTGTGTATAAGGTTGAAATGACAACAAACCTGGTTGAATTGACTAATGCAATTCAGCCGAAAACAGGAGGGGGAGTGAATGAAAGAGGAGGATTAGCAGCGTAAACAGACGCCTGAGCGAGAAGAAGCGTTACAGAGAGATCACACATATTCGTGGAATCCCCACCTTAATGCCATTACAGCCACCTGAGCCACGTCAATCCGACCAGGCGCGGCTCTCCGCTCTCATTGGTCAGTTAGAGGGCGCGCGCCTCCCTCCAGTAGAAACGTGCACGGCTTCAGCAGTGAGGGACCAGTGGAGCGACCGCTCGGATCAAAACTCAACACATCGCTGGTAAAGACTTCTCGCAGGTCTCTCAGCTTCCAAAACTGAACTAAAACGAAAACGACGACTAAATTAAATAAAAGTAAGCACAATTCCGGTTTTGGACAGATTCAAGCCAAACGGAAACGAACAGAAATAAACAGAAGAAAGAGACACTTCATGTCGTGCTCCAGAGGAATCGCAGCCCATCACAATGAAGGTATGTCTCCGTGAGTAAAGTATTTTCAGTATATTTGAAAGAAATAAGTATTTTACCAGGCATAGCATATCAAAGAAAGATGTGCATTCTTAAAACGAATAAGCTTTATGGAGCAATGCCACAGTGCTTCTCTAAAGAACTGGAAGTGCCAGTGAGAAGAAAGAGTTTAAAAGTTAAATCTATATCTATATCTTGTCAGGAAAGCTCAGTTATTTGCTCCATATATCTGGTTTTGTGTTTGGGTCGCATTAGAGCTTTTATTTTTTAACAAAACAATACAAAATCCAAATGTGTTTGAGTGAATGTGCATTAGTGTATGTTCAAATCAGTAACCGTTTAACAGTCTTTAAGAATGTAGCCCTTTTCCTACTGAAACTGTCAAATGACACCTGTTTTTTTTCTTTTATCCTCTTCTAGGAAATGCAGGAGTTAGCAGTTTGTCCAGAGGAATCCTTACTAGGCAAGTGCTGAGAGAGCACGAATATTCTTTAAGTAACTAAACGGGATACGACAGAGTCATGAACTCTGTGAATGTTACCAGTTTCAATATCACAGATGAGACTGGACATGCCTACCAGTACTCCTTTCCTGATGAGGACTCTTTGTACAAGGAGTACAAGCCAGCCACCCGGGACCTTATACCACTCCCCAAAGCTGTGCTGTACCTCTTAATGGGTGCTTTAGTGGTGGTAGCAGTTGCTTATGCCATCGTGGGCCACTTGATCAAGGACCTCGCCAATGATGTAGTAGGTAAGAATGCATCTGTAACATTTGTTATACAGCTTCATGGTGAAGTGCTTGCTAAAAGACGTGCAAAACCTCTGCTTGATTTAAGTGTGTCCTTAAACACATTAGAGATTCTCATTAGTGTGTGGATGTTCTTAAAAGTCTAAAAAAAAAGAAGCTTTACCCCTTTACAATCAGTCACATGACAAAAAGTGAGAAATGTCAAATGTAAATGTCGTCTTATATGTTAGTCTTCTTATCTAGGACCTAGGTCAGGTCAAGTCTAAAGTCATGGTCAAGATTACGATTCGGGCATCTCACCAAAACAAATGGCCTTGACTGGCTCTGGCTTTGGCTCTGGCAGTTTTATAGTACTTTGATTTTTGATTATTATTATCATTGTTTTTATAAATGTTACTATTATTAATATTGCTGTTGTTATCACTTTTAATAAATGTTGCCTGCAGCAATAAAAGGTTTTTTGAGTGCTGCAGAAGAGTCACTTTTAGATCCCAAAGAAATGTATTTTGTGTGAAGAACCTTTTTATGGTTAAAAAAAATATTAGAACCTTTACAGTATGCAGAGCTTCTTTAAACTTCAGAAGGTTCCTCTCACTCACCTCAAGTTACAAATTGGTTCTCTAGAGCAGGAAGGAACCGACTGGATAGTCTACATTTTGCTCTGCGAGTTGGTGTTACAACTTAGGCGTGATCAAAATTGTGGAAACTCTGGGATCTGTTTGAGAACCAGTGCTCAAAAATATTAATCAGCTGAAAAGTTCCTCAGTGAACGTAAGTGGTCCTTTTATGGCATCACACAAAGAATCATATTTTTAATATGGTTTCAAGTTTTCACATTGCGTGGAGCTTTTGTAAACTTTAAGATCATACTAACTCTGTGTCTCTGTGTTTTCTTCAAGACTGTGTGCTTGGCCCGAATGAGGAAGACATGGACAAAGAAAGTGACTTAAGGTCCATCTCTCCCCACCACCACATCCCTGCACCACTGTCCCTTTCCCACTCGAACGCCTTCCATGTGTGGGATCAGGATGATGTGGTGATCCCACTGCCTCCAGACGACAGCCCTCAGACCAGCCCCCTGCTGCTGGCTGCCATCCCCTACATCCCCTCCTTCTTCCCACATTCAGGACACACACAGATGCCCTCCTCTGCCAGCACCACCACCAGTCTCGGGCTGCCCAACAGCCCTGGGCCAACCAGCTCTGTTCCATAAGACATCTATAAGTGTAAGAATCTTCCTCCTTTATGAACAGAGTGCCCTGTCAAGTGTGTGTTGTATAGAACACCTAGCATCACCTATTGAACAGTGCATGGAATTCTGGATGGGGAGTTGCCCTCCAAGTCAGAGTCTGATGACTGAAAGGAGACCACTGCCTCAACCTAAAAGCGAATAACAAGATTAAGGATGCTGTGAGACTTCAAAACTGACTGGCAACTTGTAAATCTCACCCATCAACATAAGCATAAGCAAATCCAACCGAATTTCAGTTACTGTCTCCTGAATCTTTCTACATATTAGACGTTCTTGCTGGTGAAAGGTCACTTGGGATGGCTGAAACTGTCCAGCTTGCGCTGGAGTGGCAGTCATGTTTCTTTGCCGTTGTGTAAGCTGATTTTGAAAAGCTGCACATCCTACACATCATGACTCATCCCAAAGAAAACTGAGGATTAGTAAAAGTAATTCAAGTCTTGTGTTCCCAATGACTCTGCAAGATTGAACTGCCTTCCTCATGTTCTCAGCTTTGCTGAAGTGTTATGCAACTCCTCAAGTCTGACCTTTAAATTCCAGCCCAAATGAAACCCCATCAGAGGCAGTGGGTCTCAAAGAGGGTTTCGTTTTACTGCACTTTGCCTCTTGCAGCCTGAAGCTCAGGATTTGGAAGTTCTAATCCTCTAAAAGCATGACGAAATGGGAAACCAAAAGGGGAAATTGATGAGTGTGGCTGTAGGGGAAAAGGGGGCCGCATACCGAGATCTGAATCAGAATAACTTGGCCCATTATGGCAAGACTCTTGAAAAGAGGAACAATCAAAGATCCTTTTGGGATGACAAGACAGATGAGGCCTTTCAGAATGGACCAGTGTCTGGACTTACAAATCACCGGATACCCAGAGATGTGCATCATCACATTGAGAAAAAGAATTTAGCCTCTGGATTTGGATTAATTAATTCTTGTAGTTTCCGCAACAACTCTATTAGAATTGTGCCATTGACTAAGTTAAGAACTGTTTCTCATATTGACTGCACACATTGACTCCTTTTTTTTTTTCTTGTTATGTGTGACTTCACTGATTGAGCTACTAATGCTGTGGCTGTTACACTAGGTCACTGTACCCAGCACATACTGTATTGTGCAGTACTGTGTATTCTATAACTCTGCACACCTTAATGTAGTTTACAGCTGCAACCTATTGCAAAATCATCTCATAATACAAGTAGTCAATTACATTATACAGGTGTTGTCCATTTCTTACCCTCATAGGCTTGTCAGAAATCTGCATATTGTTTGTAGCCTACTGTTATTTTGTAGCGAATTGTTTGTTGTGCTTGAGTAGGAATCTTTTTTGCAAGACTGGGATCACTGTCACTGCTCAGATCAGAGGGAAGGGTGTTTAAGAAGTACTTTCAGATGATGGGGGGTGGATTATTTATTGAGGGAAGACTTAAGAAGGTATGACATTTCACTAAGTAAACACGACGTAGGCCTAATCCTTCACCATCATGGAGGATTCCCTCAATCCCTAGCACAGAATGCTGGCGCGCCAAAGGATTTGCATGCCAATCAATGGCTGCCAATTGGTAGACACTGACCAGCCAACCACCCCCATGGAACAGGATTTTGCTCAGATGAACTAAATAGCTTCCGGTAGAACTGGAACAAAGCATAGGCTAACAGTGTAGTCGGAGAAAAAATAATAAACGTAGCTAACCTTTAAAACTCATTCAAGGTATGCAGTTGGACCTTAAGGACAATGCAGCAGACCTTTAAGGGTGCCCTTATGTTTGTACCTTGTGAAACTGGAAATGATCAGGACTGTGACTTTTATCTGTCACTTCTTTTGACAACTTACAACGCTGCCGAGCATTCCGATCAATATTGAGATTTTAAGTTAATGCAAAATAACCCACTGTAAAGCCTAAGGTAGTACACAAAGAAAAGGAAAGTTCATGAAGGTCAGCATCATATCTGAGACCACTCTTTTTGCAAGACTCGTTTGAAACTGATTTTGAGTAACTTGAAAACAGATATTCCACACACTAACATCCTTCGAACACGCACATACACACCCTCCCCTTCATCTGACCGTGTGACAGATTTAGAGGGTGACTTTTAAGCTCAGCGTCTTCACTGGAATTACACAAATAACCTTTAAGTAGTTGGGTCAACCTGTTGTGCACTTGGAATTTCCATTCAGATCCAAGATCTTCACACGGACACCAGACATAAGATGTTACACTCTGTACTAGAGAGTAGAGGTGGGCGATTTGGCAAAAATATAAAATCACAATACTTACACAATACATGGGATCATGAAAATCAACAGAAAAAAGCCCAAGTAGTGCCACATTTAAAAACACTACATGTGAAATGTATTTATTCAGCATTTCACACACTGCACTGCATTAAAGTCCCTTATAGTCAAGTGTGAACATTGTAAAGAGTGTGAAATTCTTTCTCTGCATGTACCCCATTCCCCATGTGACGCAGTGGGCTGCCGTCAACAAGGGGCACCCAGGTAGCATAGTTATTGACGATGCTCTGTTTGTTAAGAAATATGTAGATAGTCAGTGCTCCTTTAATACTGACAATATCCAATATGCTTATATCATGACACCATTAAGTACTTTATTTCAAATTTCAAAAGCACAACAGATAAATAAAGGCTCACATTCACACCGAACATTTCAAATGTTTAATTTATCTTTTTGTGGCTTGAACAGTTCCCTTTAAGATGCTTCATATGCCTTTTGAGTACTGAAGATAAGCTGAAAGTGTGAAAAGACAACAGAATAACATTAAATATGATGGTTTGGTCATATCAGTGATAAATGAAACAGATCTAAAGTTAAAAGCTAGAACCGGGTTATGCCACTACTGAGTTTTAACACTAGCAGTACATGCAGATGTGCTGTTTTAAGAGTGCAGACAGTCACCAGCTATGAGAGTGTTATAGCCTCCAGTTCCAGCTAACCAAGAGAAAGCCCTAGCAATAGAAATACATTCTCCTGCATACAAAGACAAGCATCTACCTCCAGTTTCTCTTCATCATACATGTCTGTCCCTTTATCCTTGAGGCATACATAGAGGAAGTGAGTAGAGTGTGCGTTCTCGGGAAGGCTTATACCGAACGGAACAGTGTGGACCAATCCAGAATGCTTCAATGAATTTATGAGGTCAGTGTATGAAAGGGTCCTAAAGAGACAGGCTTTGTTTGACTGATGTCCTGCCTGTGAAGGTCTCTGAGTATAACTTAAGAGTCCAGACGACACACTGGACTGTCATAAACCATCTGAAGGTTCACTTTGTGCCCCACTAGCTCACGGATGTTGTTGATGCCGTACTTGATCATGGTGGGCCTGTGATGGAAAGAAAGCAGGCATAGTTAAAAAAAACCTTAAATAAATAATTAGGCAGTTAATAAAGTCAGTTTTCTCTGCATATACTTATGCATGCTACAATCCAGGGTCCAGATTCATCTCAACATACAACCACTAATCTAATATAATGCCTGATTATCTGATCTGATAGTGATTACTCAGCTTAAGACCTTTTTGACATTCTCGATGAATCAGCTTAATGATTAAAATAAATAATAAACAGTAAATCTATTCAGTCTTACATAAAAGGCCTTAGCTTTTATAAATTTGACCCGCAAGGACCCAGGGCTCACAAATGGTTCAAAGATCAGATGGGAAAAGCAGAAACAAAAGGTATTATTTGCATGATTTTTGGCTTATTAGGTATTTTCGCAGTCAAGTAGGTAAGACACTAAAATGGCAATTGATTACTTTTTTGATTTGTAATGTACAGTTTATTTTTTTTTAAACGTACTGTCCAAAAAATGCAGATTGTTATTAATTTCCAGTCCCAGTTCAACACCTGAAAGATTGTTTGAGCAAGAACTGTCTATTTAAATATCCAAATATGGAGCATTTTCTAACCTTGCAAAAGTAACCAGGGTCCTACATAGATCTTATAGATATGTCATATTAAATAGAAGCTGTAGGTCAAAGTAATAAGTAACTTCTTTCTGGATTATCTTCATAACCTCTATGGCAGCTATAAGCATAATCCCAGCCTAATGCTTTTTTAAAATGTAGGGCAAAACTGGAAGAGAATGTGCGTGTGTGTATATGTGTGTGTGTGTGTGTATAAATCACACACAGCTGGAAAGAATGAGACATTATTCGACCCTGCCAGGCTCGCAGACACAGGCAGAGGTGTACACAGCTCCTGAAAATAAATGAGACCACTGCAGAAATGTTGTTACTCAGGTTTGATATTTTATAGGTCCAAGTATTGACCTGTACAGCTTTGCCTTTGTTTTTAAGAACAGCTGACAACATTTCTCCTCATTTCCAATTGCATTCTTTAAAGCATAATTTTAAAGGAAATAAACATCAAAAGAAGAGAAATGATGCAGCGTTTACTGAACCTGAATAATTCAAAGAAAACAAATCTCTTGTTCACTCAAACAAAATGGCAATAATTACTTTGGATGAACTTCTAGCGGTGTTTTGCCATCCAACTGGACACACTGCAGGAGGAGAGTGTTGATTACAGCAGTGTTTTTATACTTTCCCTCATGAAATAAGATGTGATTCAGTTGATCACTAATCAGTACCTCATAAAGCAGAATGAGGTGTTTGGCTAGGAATTTAAAAGGCACTGGCATGGAATGGGTGTCAGACTCAGAGATACTGATTTAAAAATAAATTGCAGTGGTTTCTTATTTTTTCCCGAAGCTGTATATTTGGGCCAGTGGATGGTGCATCCTGAATAAACGGTGCAGGAAATGTCATGTCATTACACTGAGGCAACCAAGAGAGCCCAAAGCTCAAAATTCTATACCGAATCCCAGCTATTGTTCTGTGGATCCAGTTCCTCTAGCTCAGAAAAGGCCTAATTACTGATTATCACAAAATCAATGGCCAAACACTTGGACAGCCACCCACCGCTCTAATGACAGTCCCCAGGCAATGACAGACACGTCCTCTGGCAAACCCATGGGCAGCAGCATTTCAGGTCTGAAGACCCCAGAGTTGCCAACCTCCACCCATTTCTTCAGTCCTGAGGAGGAAACGGAGAAAGAGAAGGAGAAATAAGAGGAAGGGAGAATGAAAACTAAACAACAGAAAGCAAATGAGGTACGCCAAGGAAAAACGTGGCATGTTTTGCAGTGTTTACTGCCATTTATCTACTGAAACAGTTAACATACCGATCTAACTGCAATAACGCTTAACCATCCCTAAATAAAAAGACCAAATCATAATGCTACTATACACACACACACACACACACACTAGTAGTTCGCTGGGATAGAACAACACATTTTTGGCTTGACATGATTTTTGATTGGTGTGTTTTAAAATGTACAAACTACACAGATGGATTTTATGGGTTAGATTCAACAAAGTCACAAATATTACAATCGGAATCTGTAATCAATTTGTTTCTGCTTATGCCTTCACACCTGAAAAGCCATAAAACACCTACAGTGGGTCAGCAAAACAATTTCAAACTTTCCAAATTCTTTTTAATACTTTATTGATATAGCTGCACCATAAATGTTTCTTTCCAGTCACACATACCTTCATGATAACTGAATACTTCCATGCTGGGTTCAGTGTAAGGGTTGTAAGCGGGCTTGAAACGCAGTTTAGTGATTCCTAAAAACAAAGAAAGCGTTAACTGCTGAAGCTTGAAATGTGTTGAATGGTATTTGTAAGGAACCACGCTTGTATAGCAGTTGATTCTTCTAGAAATTCCTTTGTGATATTTATTGTTCTGCTGATTCTAGAGAAGAAACATACCAAGTTTGGTGAAAAACTGGTGCAGAACGCCCATCAGGTCCCCGAGGGTAAGGCCATAGTCAGCCACCACGCCCTCGATCTGATGGAATTCGGCCAGATGAGTGGCGTCCAGGGTCTCGTTGCGGAATACTCTGTCTATAGAGAAGTACTTGACTGGTGTAAATTTCTCCTGTAGGAGAGGGAGAAAGACACAACACGAGTTGTGTGTTTTAATGAGCCGCGAGAGCAGGTGAGTCAAACAGACGGTGAGATGGAATGAAAAATGATGTCAACCTGCTGTGCTAGTTTGTACAGCATGCGGGCGCTCACAGCTGTGGTGTGTGTACGCAGGAGGTTCTTCTGAGCTTCTTCAATCTTCCAGTCATACTTGTACCTGACTCAGACAACAGAAAAGAAATAAAGTTACAGTTACGAAAGAACACACAACAGCACACAGTGGGAACAACATGAAATTCTCTCTCTACATTTAACCCATTCATCGAGTGAAGCCACCACCAAGGGGCGCCTGGGGAGCAGTGTGTGGGGACGGTACCTTCCTCAAGGGTATTTCACTAGCAGTCCTGGGATTCGAACCCACAACATTCTGATTTCAGGGGCAACTCTCTAACCACCAGGTCACCAGTTGCCCCATGTAAAAATGCATGTGTTTGTAAGGCCTGTGTGCAAGTGGGTGCAGGTGTAGCAATTCTCTCACCCCTGTGAGCCATAACCTCCTTCCGAGTGGACCTTTTTCACCCTTTCCAAATAGTCCTGGGGGAACTCATGAGCCAGAGCTGGATCTGGAACAAACAAGGCAAAGCTTGAAGTGAAGTGAAGTGAAAGTGATCATTCGGCAAAGCTTGAAGTGAAGTGAAGTGAAAGTGATCATTCGGTCATACGTGAACACACCACTGCACACAGTGTGAACAGCACGAAATTC